>JADANN010000255.1:0-206442 GCA_018806985.1 Angiostrongylus vasorum
ATCGCCTCGAATCAGGTGCGGGAAACCGCACTTTCCGTCCGCCTCAGAGGCGAGCCACGGCACATCGCCTCGAATCAGGTGCGGGGAACCGCACTTTCCGTCCGCCTCAGAGGCAAGCCACGGCACATCACCTCGAATCAGGTGCGGAAACCGCACGCCTCGAATCAGGTGCGGGAACCGCACTTTCCGTTTCGCCTCAGAGGCGAGCCACGGCACATCGCCTCGAATCAGGTGCGGCAACCGCACTTTCCGTCCGCCTCAGAGGCGAGCCACGGCACATTACCTCGAATCATGTGCGGCAACCGCACGCCTGATCGGGTGCGGTAACCGCACTTCCTTTCGCCTCAGAGGCGAGCCACGGGCACATCGCCTCGAATCAGGTGCGGGTAACCGCACTTTCCGTCCGTCTCAGAGGCGAGCCACGGCACATCACCTCGAATCATGTGCGGGTAACCACAATTTCAGTCCGTCTCACAGGATTGTCGCGGCACATCACCTCGAATCAGGTGCGGGTAACCGCACTTTCCGTCCGCCTCAGAGGCAAGCCACGGCACATCACCTCGAATCATGTGCGGGCAACCGCACTTTCCTTTCGCCTCAGAGGCGAGCCACGGCACATCGCCTCGAATCAGGTGCGGGAACCGCACTTTTCGTCACTTCTCAGAGGCCAGCCACGGCACATTACCTCGAATCATGTGCGGCAACCGCACGCCTCGAATCAGGTGCGGTAACCGCACCTTCCTTTCGCCTCAGAGGCGAGCCACGGGCGCATCGCCTCGAATCAGGTGCGGGAACCGCACTTTCCGTCCCGCCCTCAGAGGCGAGCCACGGCACATTACCTCGAATCATGTGCGGCAACCGCACTTTCCTTTCGCCTCAGAGGCGAGCCACGGGCATATCGCCTCGAATCATGTGCGGGTAACCACAATTTCAGTCCGTCTTACAGGATTGTCGCGGCACATCGCCTCGAATCAGGTGCGGGAACCGCACTTTCCGTCCGCCTCAGAGGCAAGCCACGGCACATCACCTCGAATCATGTGCGGCAACCGCACTTTCCCTTTCGCCTCAGAGGCGAGCCACGGCACATCGCCTCGAATCAGGTGCGGGAACCGCACTTTCCGTCCGTCTCAGAGGCTAGCCACGGCACATCACCTCGAATCATGTGCGGGTAACCACAATTTCAGTCCGTCTTACAGGGATTGTCGCGGCACATCACCTCGAATCATGTGCGGGTAACCGCACTTTCCGTCCCTCCTCAGAGGCGAGCCACGGGCACATCGCCTGAATCAGGTGCGGCAACCGCACGCCTGAATCAGGTGCGGGAACCGCACTTTCCGTCCGCCTCAGAGGCAAGCCACGGCACATCACCTCGAATCATGTGCGGCAACCGCACTTTCCTTTCCGCCTCAGAGGCGAGCCACGGCACATCGCCTCGAATCAGGTGCGGGAACCGCACTTTCCGTCCTCCTCAGAGGCCAGCCACGGCACATCACCTCGAATCATGTGCGGCAACCGCACGCCTCGAATCAGGTGCGGGTAACCGCACCTTTCGTCTCGCCTCAGAGGCGAGCCACGGGCACATCGCCTCGAATCAGGTGCGGGAACCGCACTTTCCGTCCGCCCTCAGAGGCGAGCCACGGCACATCACCTCGAATCAGGTGCGGGAACCGCACTTTCCGTCCGCCTCAGAGGCGAGCCACGGCACATCGCCTCGAATCAGGTGCGGGAACCGCACTTTTCGTCCTTCTCAGAGGCCAGCCACGGCACATTACCTCGAATCATGTGCGGCAACCGCACGCCTCGAATCAGGTGCGGTAACCGCACCTTTCCTTTCGCCTCAGAGGCGAGCCACGGGACATCGCCTCGAATCAGGTGCGGGAACCGCACTTTCCGTCCCCCCTCAGAGGCGAGCCACGGCACATTACCTCGAATCATGTCCGGGTAACCACAATTTCAGTCCGTCTTACAGGATTGTCGCGGCACATCACCTCGAATCATGTGCGTGTAACCGCACTTTCCGTCCGCCTCAGAGGCAAGCCACGGCACATCACCTCGAATCATGTGCGGCAACCGCACTTTCCGTCCGCCTCAGAGGCGAGCCACGGCACATCACCTCGAATCAGGTGCGGGTAACCACAATTTCAGTCCGTCTTACAGGCGATTGTCGCGGCACATCACCTCGAATCAGGTGCGGGTAACCGCACTTTCCGTCCGCCTCAGAGGCAAGCCACGGCACATCACCTCGAATCATGTGCGGGTAACCACAATTTCAGTCCGTCTTACAGGATTGTCGCGGCACATCACCTCGAATCATGTGCGGGTAACCACAATTTCAGTCCGTCTTACAGGATTGTCGCGGCACATCACCTCGAATCATGTGCGGGTAACCGCACTTTCCGTCCGCCTCAGAGGCAAGCCACGGCACATCACCTCGAATCAGGTGCGGGGAACCGCACTTTCCGTCCGCCTCAGAGGCGAGCCACGGCACATTACCTCGAATCATGTGCGGCAACCGCACTTTCCCTTTCGCCTCAGAGGCGAGCCACGGCACATCGCCTCGAATCAGGTGCGGGTAACCACAATTTCAGTCCGTCTTACAGGATTGTCGCGGCACATCACCTCGAATCATGTGCGGGTAACCACAATTTCAGTCCGTCTTACAGGATTGTCGCGGCACATCACCTCGAATCATGTGCGGCAACCGCACTTTCCGTTTCGCCTCAGAGGCGAGCCACGGCACATCGCCTCGAATCAGGTGCGGGAACCGCACTTTCCGTCCGTCTCAGAGGCGAGCCACGGCACATCACCTCGAATCATGTGCGGCAACCGCACTTTCCTTTCGCCTCAGAGGCGAGCCACGGCACATCGCCTCGAATCAGGTGCGGGAACCGCACTTTTCCGTCCTTCTCAGAGGCCAGCCACGGCACATTACCTCGAATCATGTGCGGCAACCGCACTTTCCTTTCGCCTCAGAGGCGAGCCACGGCACATCGCCTCGAATCAGGTGCGGGAACCGCACTTTCCGTCCGCCTCAGAGGCGAGCCACGGCACATCGCCTCGAATCAGGTGCGGGAACCGCACTTTCCGTCCGCCTCAGAGGCGAGCCACGGCACATCGCCTCGAATCAGGTGCGGGAACCGCACTTTCCCTTTCGCCTCAGAGGCGAGCCACGGCACATCGCCTCGAATCAGGTGCGGGAACCGCACTTTCCGTCCCTTCTCAGAGGCGAGCCACGGCACATTACCTCGAATCAGGTGCGGCAACCGCACGCCTCGAATCAGGTGCGGTAACCGCACCTTTCCGTCCGCCTCAGAGGCGAGCCACGGCACATCGCCTCGAATCAGGTGCGGGAACCGCACTTTCCGTCCCCCCTCAGAGGCGAGCCACGGCACATTACCTCGAATCATGTGCGGGTAACCACAATTTCAGTCCGTCTAACAGGCATTGTCGCGGCACATCACCTCGAATCATGTGCGTGGAACCGCACTTTCCGTCCGCCTCAGAGGCAAGCCACGGCACATCACCTCGAATCATGTGCGGCAACCGCACGCCTCGAATCAGGTGCGGTAACCGCACCTTTCCGTTCGCCTCAGAGGGCGAGCCACGGGACATCGCCTCGAATCAGGTGCGGGAACCGCACTTTCCGTCCGCCTCAGAGGCGAGCCACGGCACATCGCCTCGAATCAGGTGCGGGCAACCGCACTTTCCTTTCGCCTCAGAGGCGAGCCACGGCACATCGCCTCGAATCAGGTGCGGGAACCGCACTTTTCGTCCTTCTCAGAGGCCAGCCACGGCACATTACCTCGAATCATGTGCGGCAACCGCACGCCTCGAATCAGGTGCGGTAACCGCACCTTCCTTTCGCCTCAGAGGCGAGCCACGGGACATCGCCTCGAATCAGGTGCGGGAACCGCACTTTCCGTCCCCCTCAGAGGCGAGCCACGGCACATTACCTCGAATCATGTCCGGGTAACCACAATTTCAGTCCGTCTAACAGGATTGTCGCGGCACATCACCTCGAATCATGTGCGTGTAACCGCACTTTCCGTCCGCCTCAGAGGCAAGCCACGGCACATCACCTCGAATCATGTGCGGCAACCGCACTTTCCTTTCGCCTCAGAGGCGAGCCACGGCACATTACCTCGAATCATGTGCGGGTAACCACAATTTCAGTTCGTCTTACAGGATTGTCGCGGCACATCACCTCGAATCATGTGCGGGTAACCACAATTTCAGTCCGTCTTACAGGATTGTCGCGGCACGTCACCTCGAATCATGTGCGTGTAACCGCACTTTCCGTCCGCCTCAGAGGCAAGCCACGGCACATCACCTCGAATCATGTGCGTGTAACCGCACTTTCCGTCCGCCTCAGAGGCGAGCCACGGCACATCGCCTCGAATCATGTCCGGGTAACCACAATTTCAGTCCGTCTTACAGGATTGTCGCGGCACATCACCTCGAATCATGTGCGGGTAACCACAATTTCAGTCCGTCTTACAGGATTGTCGCGGCACATCACCTCGAATCATGTGCGGGTAACCACACTTTCAGTCCGTCTTACAGGATTGTCGCGGCACATCACCTCGAATCAGGTGCGGGTAACCGCACTTTCCGTTTCGCCTCAGAGGCAAGCCACGGCACATCGCCTCGAATCAGGTGCGGGAACCGCACTTTCCGTCCGCCTCAGAGGCAAGCCACGGCACATCGCCTCGAATCATGTGCGGGTAACCACAATTTCAGTCCGTCTTACAGGATTGTCGCGGCACATCACCTCGAATCAGGTGCGGTAACCGCACTTTCCGTCCGCCTCAGAGGCAAGCCACGGGACATCGCCTCGAATCAGGTGCGGGGAACCGCACTTTCCGTCCCGCCCTCAGAGGCGAGCCACGGCACATTACCTCAAATCATGTGCGGCAACCGCACTTTCCCGTTCGCCTCAGAGGCGAGCCACGGCACATCGCCTCGAATCAGGTGCGGGTAACCACAATTTCAGTCCGTCTTACAGGATTGTCGCGGCACATCAACTCCAATCATGTGCGGGTAACCACAATTTCAGTCCGTCTTACAGGATTGTCGCGGCACATCACCTCGAATCATGTGCGGCAACCGCACCTTCCTTTCGCCTCAGAGGCGAGCCACGGCACATCGCCTCGAATCAGGTGCGGGAACCGCACTTTTCCGTCCTTCTCAGAGGCCAGCCACGGCACATTACCTCGAATCATGTGCGGCAACCGCACTTTCCTTTCGCCTCAGAGGCGAGCCACGGAATATCGCCTCGAATCAGGTGCGGGAACCGCACTTTTCCGTCCTTCTCAGAGGCCAGCCACGGCACATTACCTCGAATCATGTGCGGCAACCGCACGCCTCGAATCATGTGCGGCAACCGCACCTTCCTTTCGCCTCAGAGGCGAGCCACGGCACATCGCCTCGAATCAGGTGCGGGAACCGCACCTTCCTTTCGCCTCAGAGGCGAGCCACGGAATATCGCCTCGAATCAGGTACGGGAACCGCACTTTTCGTCCTTCTCAGAGGCCAGCCACGGCACATTACCTCGAATCATGTGCGGCAACCGCACGCCTCGAATCAGGTGCGGTAACCGCACCTTCCTTTCCCCTCAGAGGCGAGCCACGGGACATCGCCTCGAATCAGGTGCGGGAACCGCACTTTCCGTCCCCCCTCAGAGGCGAGCCACGGCACATTACCTCGAATCATGTCCGGGTAACCACAATTTCAGTCCGTCTTACAGGATTGTCGCGGCACATCACCTCAAATCATGTGCGTGTAACCGCACTTTCCGTCCGCCTCAGAGGCAAGCCACGGCACATCACCTCGAATCATGTGCGGCAACAGCACTTTTCGTCCTTCTCAGAGGCCAGCCACGGCACATTACCTCGAATCATGTGCGGCAACCGCACGCCTCGAATCAGTTGCGCTAACCGCACCTTCCTTTCGCCTCAGAGGCGAGCCACGGGACATCGCCTCGAATCAGGTGCGGGAACCGCACTTTCCGTCCCCCTCAGAGGCAAGCCACGGCACATCACCTCGAATCATGTGCGGGTAACCACAATTTCAGTCCGTCTTACAGGATTGTCGCGGCACATCGCCTCGAATCAGGTGCGGGTAACCACAATTTCAGTCCGTCTTACAGGATTGTCGCGGCACATCACCTCGAATCATGTGCGGCAACCGCACCTTCCTTTCGCCTCAGAGGCGAGCCACGGCACATCGCCTCGAATCAGGTGCGGGAACCGCACCTTTCCTTTCGCCTCAGAGGCAAGCCACGGCACATCACCTCGAATCATGTGCGGCAACCGCACTTTCCTTTCGCCTCAGAGGCGAGCCACGGCACATCGCCTCGAATCAGGTGCGGGTAACCACAATTTCAGTCCGTCTTACAGGATTGTCGCGGCACATCACCTCGAATCATGTGCGGGTAACCGCACTTTCCGTCCGCCTCAGAGGCGAGCCACGGCATATCGCCTCGAATCAGGTGCGGGAACCGCACTTTTCGTCCTTCTCAGAGGCCAGCCACGGCACATTACCTCGAATCATGTGCGGCAACCGCACGCCTCGAATCAGGTGCGGTAACCGCACCTTCCCTTTCTCCCCTCAGAGGCGAGCCACGGGACATCGCCTCGAATCAGGTGCGGGGAACCGCACTTTCCGTCCCCCTCAGAGGCGAGCCACGGCACATTACCTCGAATCATGTCGCGGGTAACCACAATTTCAGTCCGTCTTACAGGATTGTCGCGGCACATCACCTCGAATCATGTGCGGGTAACCGCACTTTCCGTCCGCCTCAGAGGCAAGCCACGGCACATCACCTCGAATCATGTGCGGCAACCGCACTTTTCGTCCTTCTCAGAGGCCAGCCACGGCACATCGCCTCGAATCAGGTGCGGGAACCGCACCTTCCTTTCGCCTCAGAGGCGAGCCACGGCACATCGCCTCGAATCAGGTGCGGGAACCGCACTTTTCGTCCCTTCTCAGAGGCCAGCCACGGCACATTACCTCGAATCATGTGCGGCAACCGCACGCCTCGAATCAGGTGCGGTAACCGCACCTTCCTTTCGCCTCAGAGGCGAGCCACGGGACATCGCCTCGAATCAGGTGCGGGAACCGCACTTTCCGTCCCGCCCTCAGAGGCGAGCCACGGCACATCGCCTCGAATCAGGTGCGGGAACCGCACCTTCCTTTCGCCTCAGAGGCGAGCCACGGAATATCGCCTCGAATCAGGTGCGGGAACCGCACTTTTCGTCCTTCTCAGAGGCCAGCCACGGCACATTACCTCGAATCATGTGCGGCAACCGCACGCCTCGAATCAGGTGCGGTAACCGCACCTTCCTTTCGCCTCAGAGGCGAGCCACGGGACATCGCCTCGAATCAGGTGCGGGAACCGCACTTTCCGTCCCCCTCAGAGGCGAGCCACGGCACATTACCTCGAATCATGTCCGGGTAACCACAATTTCAGTCCGTCTAACAGGATTGTCGCGGCACATCACCTCGAATCATGTGCGTGTAACCGCACTTTCCGTCCGCCTCAGAGGCAAGCCACGGCACATCACCTCGAATCATGTGCGGCAACCGCACTTTCCTTTCGCCTCAGAGGCGAGCCACGGCACATTACCTCGAATCATGTCCGGGTAACCACAATTTCAGTTCGTCTTACAGGATTGTCGCGGCACATCACCTCGAATCATGTGCGGGTAACCACAATTTCAGTCCGTCTTACAGGATTGTCGCGGCACATCACCTCCAATCATGTGCGGGTAACCACAATTTCAGTCCGTCTTACAGGATTGTCGCGGCACGTCACCTCGAATCATGTGCGTGTAACCGCACTTTCCGTCCGCCTCAGAGGCAAGCCACGGCACATCACCTCGAATCATGTGCGTGTAACCGCACTTTCCGTCCGCCTCAGAGGCGAGCCACGGCACATCGCCTCGAATCATGTCCGGGTAACCACAATTTCAGTCCGTCTTACAGGATTGTCGCGGCACATCACCTCGAATCATGTGCGGGTAACCACAATTTCAGTCCGTCTTACAGGATTGTCGCGGCACATCACCTCCAATCATGTGCGGGTAACCACAATTTCAGTCCGTCTTACAGGATTGTCGCGGCACATCACCTCGAATCAGGTGCGGGTAACCGCACTTTCCGTCCGCCTCAGAGGCAAGCCACGGGACATCGCCTCGAATCAGGTGCGGGAACCGCACTTTCCGTCCCCCTCAGAGGCGAGCCACGGCACATTACCTCGAAATCATGTGCGGCAACCGCACTTTCCCTTCGCCTCAGAGGCGAGCCACGGCACATCGCCTCGAATCAGGTGCGGGTAACCACAATTTCAGTCCGTCTTACAGGATTGTCGCGGCACATCACCTCCAATCATGTGCGGGTAACCACAATTTCAGTCCGTCTTACAGGATTGTCGCGGCACATCACCTCGAATCATGTGCGGCAACCGCACCTTTCCGTTTCGCCTCAGAGGCGAGCCACGGCACATCGCCTCGAATCAGGTGCGGGAACCGCACTTTTCCGTCCTTCTCAGAGGCCAGCCACGGCACATCACCTCGAATCATGTGCGGCGAACCGCACCTTTCCTTTCGCCTCAGAGGCGAGCCACGGCACATCGCCTCGAATCAGGTGCGGGAACCGCACTTTTCCGTCCCTTCTCAGAGGCCAGCCACGGCACATTACCTCGAATCATGTGCGGCAACCGCACGCCTCGAATCATGTGCGGGCAACCGCACTTTCCTTTCGCCTCAGAGGCGAGCCACGGCACATCGCCTCGAATCAGGTGCGGGAACCGCACTTTCCTTTCGCCTCAGAGGGCGAGCCACGGCACATCGCCTCGAATCAGGTGCGGGAACCGCACTTTTCGTCCTTCTCAGAGGCCAGCCACGGCACATTACCTCGAATCATGTGCGGCAACCGCACGCCTCGAATCAGGTGCGGGTAACCGCACCTTCCTTTCGCCTCAGAGGCGAGCCACGGGACATCGCCTCGAATCAGGTGCGGGAACCGCACTTTCCGTCCCCCTCAGAGGCGAGCCACGGCACATCGCCTCGAATCATGTGCGGGTAACCACAATTTCAGTCCGTCTTACAGGATTGTCGCGGCACATCACCTCGAATCATGTGCGGGTAACCACAATTTCAGTCCGTCTTACAGGATTGTCGCGGCACATCACCTCGAATCATGTGCGGGTAACCACAATTTCAGTCCGTCTTACAGGATTGTCGCGGCACATCACCTCGAATCAGGTGCGGGTAACCGCACTTTCCGTCCGCCTCAGAGGCAAGCCACGGGCACATCGCCTCGAATCAGGTGCGGGAACCGCACTTTCCGTCCCCCTCAGAGGCGAGCCACGGCACATTACCTCGAATCATGTGCGGCAACCGCACTTTCCCTTCGCCTCAGAGGCGAGCCACGGCACATCGCCTCGAATCAGGTGCGGGTAACCACAATTTCAGTCCGTCTTACAGGATTGTCGCGGCACATCACCTCCAATCATGTGCGGGTAACCACAATTTCAGTCCGTCTTACAGGATTGTCGCGGCACATCACCTCGAATCATGTGCGGCAACCGCACCTTCCTTTCGCCTCAGAGGCGAGCCACGGCACATCGCCTCGAATCAGGTGCGGGAACCGCACTTTTCCGTCCTTCTCAGAGGCCAGCCACGGCACATTACCTCGAATCATGTGCGGCAACCGCACGCCTCGAATCAGGTGCGGTAACCGCACCTTCCTTTCGCCTCAGAGGCGAGCCACGGGACATCGCCTCGAATCAGGTGCGGGAACCGCACTTTCCGTCCCCCTCAGAGGCGAGCCACGGCACATCACCTCGAATCATGTGCGGCAACCGCACTTTCCGTTTCGCCTCAGAGGCGAGCCACGGCACATCGCCTCGAATCAGGTGCGGGAACCGCACTTTTCCGTCCGTCTCAGAGGCCAGCCACGGCACATCACCTCGAATCATGTGCGGCAACCGCACGCCTCGAATCAGGTGCGGGCAACCGCACCTTCCTTTCGCCTCAGAGGCGAGCCACGGCACATCGCCTCGAATCAGGTGCGGGAACCGCACCTTCCTTTCGCCTCAGGGGCGAGCCACGGAATATCGCCTCGAATCAGGTACGGGAACCGCACTTTTCGTCCTTCTCAGAGGCCAGCCACGGCACATTACCTCGAATCATGTGCGGCAACCGCACGCCTCGAATCAGGTGCGGTAACCGCACCTTCCTTTCCCCTCAGAGGCGAGCCACGGGACATCGCCTCGAATCAGGTGCGGGAACCGCACTTTCCGTCCCCCCTCAGAGGCGAGCCACGGCACATTACCTCGAATCATGTCCGGGTAACCACAATTTCAGTCCGTCTTACAGGATTGTCGCGGCACATCACCTCGAAATCATGTGCGTGTAACCGCACTTTCCGTCCGCCTCAGAGGCAAGCCACGGCACATCACCTCGAATCATGTGCGGCAACAGCACTTTTCGTCCTTCTCAGAGGCCAGCCACGGCACATTACCTCGAATCATGTGCGGCAACCGCACGCCTCGAATCAGTTGCGCTAACCGCACCTTCCTTTCGCCTCAGAGGCGAGCCACGGGACATCGCCTCGAATCAGGTGCGGGAACCGCACTTTCCGTCCCCCCTCAGAGGCGAGCCACGGCACATCACCTCGAATCATGTGCGGGTAACCACAATTTCAGTCCGTCTTACAGGATTGTCGCGGCACATCACCTCGAATCATGTGCGGGTAACCACAATTTCAGTCCGTCTTACAGGATTGTCGCGGCACATCACCTCGAATCATGTGCGTGTAACCGCACTTTCCGTCCGCCTCAGAGGCAAGCCACGGCACATCACCTCGAATCATGTGCGTGCAACCGCACTTTCCGTCCGCCTCAGAGGCGAGCCACGGCACATCGCCTCGAATCAGGTGCGGGTAACCACAATTTCAGTCCGTCTTACAGGATTGTCGCGGCACATCACCTCGAATCATGTGCGGGTAACCACAATTTCAGTCCGTCTTACAGGATTGTCGCGGCACATCACCTCGAATCATGTGCGGGTAACCACAATTTCAGTCCGTCTTACAGGATTGTCGCGGCACATCACCTCGAATCAGGTGCGGTAACCGCACTTTCCGTCCGCCTCAGAGGCAAGCCACGGGACATCGCCTCGAATCAGGTGCGGGAACCGCACTTTCCGTCCCCCTCAGAGGCGAGCCACGGCACATTACCTCAAATCATGTGCGGCAACCGCACTTTCCCTTCGCCTCAGAGGCGAGCCACGGCACATCGCCTCGAATCAGGTGCGGGTAACCACAATTTCAGTCCGTCTTACAGGATTGTCGCGGCACATCACCTCCAATCATGTGCGGGTAACCACAATTTCAGTCCGTCTTACAGGATTGTCGCGGCACATCACCTCGAATCATGTGCGGCAACCGCACCTTCCTTTCGCCTCAGAGGCGAGCCACGGAATATCGCCTCGAATCAGGTGCGGGAACCGCACTTTTCGTCCTTCTCAGAGGCCAGCCACGGCACATTACCTCGAATCATGTGCGGCAACCGCACGCCTCGAATCAGGTGCGGTAACCGCACCTTCCTTTCGCCTCAGAGGCGAGCCACGGGACATCGCCTCGAATCAGGTGCGGGAACCGCACTTTCCGTCCCCCCTCAGAGGCGAGCCACGGCACATCGCCTCGAATCAGGTGCGGGAACCGCACCTTCCTTTCGCCTCAGAGGCGAGCCACGGAATATCGCCTCGAATCAGGTGCGGGTAACCGCAATTTCAGTCCTTCTCAGAGGCCAGCCACGGCACATTACCTCGAATCATGTGCGGCAACCGCACGCCTCGAATCATGTGCGGCAACCGCACCTTCCTTTCGCCTCAGAGGCGAGCCACGGCACATCGCCTCGAATCAGGTGCGGGAACCGCACCTTCCTTTCGCCTCAGAGGGCGAGCCACGGAATATCGCCTCGAATCAGGTACGGGAACCGCACTTTTCGTCCTTCTCAGAGGCCAGCCACGGCACATTACCTCGAATCATGTGCGGCAACCGCACGCCTCGAATCAGGTGCGGTAACCGCACCTTCCTTTCCCTCAGAGGCGAGCCACGGGACATCGCCTCGAATCAGGTGCGGGAACCGCACTTTCCGTCCCCCCTCAGAGGCGAGCCACGGCACATTACCTCGAATCATGTCCGGGTAACCACAATTTCAGTCCGTCTTACAGGATTGTCGCGGCACATCACCTCAAATCATGTGCGTGTAACCGCACTTTCCGTCCGCCTCAGAGGCAAGCCACGGCACATCACCTCGAATCATGTGCGGCAACAGCACTTTTCGTCCTTCTCAGAGGCCAGCCACGGCACATTACCTCGAATCATGTGCGGCAACCGCACGCCTCGAATCAGTTGCGCTAACCGCACCTTCCTTTCGCCTCAGAGGCGAGCCACGGGACATCGCCTCGAATCAGGTGCGGGAACCGCACTTTCCGTCCCCCCTCAGAGGCAAGCCACGGCACATCACCTCGAATCATGTGCGGGTAACCACAATTTCAGTCCGTCTTACAGGATTGTCGCGGCACATCACCTCGAATCATGTGCGGGTAACCGCACTTTCCGTCCGCCTCAGAGGCGAGCCACGGCACATCGCCTCGAATCAGGTGCGGGAACCGCACTTTTCGTCCTTCTCAGAGGCCAGCCACGGCACATTACCTCGAATCATGTGCGGCAACCGCACGCCTGAATCAGGTGCGGTAACCGCACCTTCCTTTCGCCTCAGAGGCGAGCCACGGGACATCGCCTCGAATCAGGTGCGGGAACCGCACTTTCCGTCCCCCTCAGAGGGCGAGCCACGGCACATTACCTCGAATCATGTCCGGGTAACCACAATTTCAGTCCGTCTTACAGGGATTGTCGCGGCACATCACCTCAAATCATGTGCGTGTAACCGCACGCCTCGAATCAGGTGCGCTAACCGCACCTTCCTTTCGCCTCAGAGGCGAGCCACGGGACATCGCCTCGAATCAGGTGCGGGAACCGCACTTTCCGTCCCCCTCAGAGGCAAGCCACGGCACATCACCTCGAATCATGTGCGGGTAACCACAATTTCAGTCCGTCTTACAGGATTGTCGCGGCACATCGCCTCGAATCAGGTGCGGGTAACCACAATTTCAGTCCGTCTTACAGGATTGTCGCGGCACACCACCTCGAATCATGTGCGGCAACCGCACCTTCCTTTCGCCTCAGAGGCGAGCCACGGCACATCGCCTCGAATCAGGTGCGGGAACCGCACCTTCCTTTCGCCTCAGAGGCGAGCCACGGAATATCGCCTCGAATCAGGTACGGGAACCGCACTTTTCGTCCTTCTCAGAGGCCAGCCACGGCACATTACCTCGAATCATGTGCGGCAACCGCACGCCTCGAATCAGGTGCGGTAACCGCACCTTCCTTTCCCCTCAGAGGCGAGCCACGGGACATCGCCTCGAATCAGGTGCGGGAACCGCACTTTCCGTCCCCCTCAGAGGCGAGCCACGGCACATTACCTCGAATCATGTCCGGGTAACCACAATTTCAGTCCGTCTTACAGGATTGTCGCGGCACATCACCTCAAATCATGTGCGTGTAACCGCACTTTCCGTCCGCCTCAGAGGCAAGCCACGGCACATCACCTCGAATCATGTGCGGCAACAGCACTTTTCGTCCTTCTCAGAGGCCAGCCACGGCACATTACCTCGAATCATGTGCGGCAACCGCACGCCTCGAATCAGGTGCGCTAACCGCACCTTTCCGTTTCGCCCTCAGAGGCGAGCCACGGGACATCGCCTCGAATCAGGTGCGGGAACCGCACTTTCCGTCCCCCTCAGAGGCAAGCCACGGCACATCACCTCGAATCATGTGCGGGTAACCACAATTTCAGTCCGTCTTACAGGATTGTCGCGGCACATCGCCTCGAATCAGGTGCGGGTAACCACAATTTCAGTCCGTCTTACAGGATTGTCGCGGCACACCACCTCGAATCATGTGCGGCAACCGCACCTTTCCCTTTCGCCTCAGAGGCGAGCCACGGCACATCGCCTCGAATCAGGTGCGGGAACCGCACCTTTCCGTTTCCCCTCAGAGGCAAGCCACGGCACATCACCTCGAATCATGTGCGGCAACCGCACTTTCCGTTTCGCCTCAGAGGCGAGCCACGGCACATCGCCTCGAATCATGTGCGGGTAACCACAATTTCAGTCCGTCTTACAGGATTGTCGCGGCACATCACCTCGAATCATGTGCGGCAACCGCACTTTCCTTTCGCCTCAGAGGCGAGCCACGGCACATCACCTCGAATCATGTGCGGGTAACCACAATTTCAGTCCGTCTTACAGGATTGTCGCGGCACATCGCCTCGAATCAGGTGCGGGTAACCACAATTTCAGTCCGTCTTACAGGATTGTCGCGGCACACCACCTCGAATCATGTGCGGCAACCGCACCTTCCTTTCGCCTCAGAGGCGAGCCACGGCACATCGCCTCGAATCAGGTGCGGGAACCGCACCTTTCCCTTTCGCCTCAGAGGCGAGCCACGGAATATCGCCTCGAATCAGGTACGGGAACCGCACTTTTCGTCCTTCTCAGAGGCCAGCCACGGCACATTACCTCGAATCATGTGCGGCAACCGCACGCCTCGAATCAGGTGCGGTAACCGCACCTTCCTTTCCCCCTCAGAGGCGAGCCACGGGACATCGCCTCGAATCAGGTGCGGGAACCGCACTTTCCGTCCCCCTCAGAGGCGAGCCACGGCACATTACCTCGAATCATGTCCGGGTAACCACAATTTCAGTCCGTCTTACAGGATTGTCGCGGCACATCACCTCAAATCATGTGCGTGTAACCGCACTTTCCGTCCGCCTCAGAGGCAAGCCACGGCACATCACCTCGAATCATGTGCGGCAACAGCACTTTTCGTCCTTCTCAGAGGCCAGCCACGGCACATTACCTCGAATCATGTGCGGCAACCGCACGCCTCGAATCAGTTGCGCTAACCGCACCTTCCTTTCGCCTCAGAGGCGAGCCACGGGACATCGCCTCGAATCAGGTGCGGGTAACCGCACTTTCCGTCCCCCTCAGAGGCAAGCCACGGCACATCACCTCGAATCATGTGCGGGTAACCACAATTTCAGTCCGTCTTACAGGATTGTCGCGGCACATCGCCTCGAATCAGGTGCGGGTAACCACAATTTCAGTCCGTCTTACAGGATTGTCGCGGCACACCACCTCGCAATCATATGCGCGGCAACCGCACCTTCCTTTCGCCTCAGAGGCGAGCCACGGCACATCGCCTCGAATCAGGTGCGGAACCGCACCTTCCTTTCGCCTCAGAGGCGAGCCACGGAATATCGCCTCGAATCAGGTACGGGAACCGCACTTTTCGTCCTTCTCAGAGGCCAGCCACGGCACATTACCTCGAATCATGTGCGGCAACCGCACGCCTCGAATCAGGTGCGGTAACCGCACCTTCCCTTTTCCCTCAGAGGCGAGCCACGGGACATCGCCTCGAATCAGGTGCGGGAACCGCACTTTCCGTCCCCCTCAGAGGCGAGCCACGGCACATTACCTCGAATCATGTCCGGGTAACCACAATTTCAGTCCGTCTTACAGGATTGTCGCGGCACATCACTCGCAAATCGTGTGGGCAAGTGTGTAACCGCAGCTCTCCGTCCGCCTCCGCAAGCCACGGCACATCACCTCCGAAGATCGTATGTGCGGCAACAGCACTTTTCGTCCTTCTCAGAGGCCAGCGCGGCGCATTACCTGAGTCATGTGCAGCGGCAACCGCACACGCCTCGAATCAGATGCTGACTAACCGCGCTTCCTTCGCCTCAGAGGCGAGCCACGGGACATCGCCTCCAGATCGGGTCTGAAGGAACCCCGCACTCAGTCCCTCGGGCGAGCCAGCATCACCTCAGATCATGTGCCAGGATAACCTGATTTTCTGGTCGTGCGGGTGGCATATCGGGATCAGGTGAGACACAGAGATCATGGGTTGTCGCGGCACCCTCAGATCATGTGCGGCAACCGCACCTTCCTTTCGCCCTCAGGGGGCGGGCCGCGGCACATCAGCATCAGATCCAGATTTGCGGAACCACCTTCCTTTGCCTTTCAGGGCGAACCACGGGCATATCGCCTCAGATCAATTTTGCGGAGACCGCTTTCGTCCTTCCTCAGGGCCAGCCACACGGCATCCGCACCGAATCATGTGCGGCAACCACTTTCTGCTGCTCGGGGCGAGGCGGCATTGCCCTCGGAATCTGTATCAGGTAACCACACGATTCGGTTCGCGTCTTGGGATTGATAAGCGGCACGTCACACTCAGATCATGTGCGAGATAACCTGTTTCAGTCATCTTTTTTGGGATTGTCGCTTTATCCGCACCAATGTGTGGGTAACCACTGAAGTTTCAGTCCGTCTTTGATTGTCGCGGCACGTCACCTCGAAATCATGTGCGTGCTTACGCACCGCGCTTTCCGTCACGCCTCCGGGACGAGCCACGGCACATCACCTCGAATCATGTGGCGTCAGCACTCAGCGTCACGCCTCCAGAGGCGGGCCGGCGGCATCTGCCTCGAATCATGGCATCCGGGTAACTGAGACTTTCAGTCAAAGTAACCTTACGGGATTGTCGCGGCACATCACACCTCGAGATCATACAGCGCGGGTAGCCACAATTTCAGTCCGTCTTACAGGATTGTCGCGGCGTCACCTCAATCATGTGCGGAAGTAGCGCAATTTCAGTCCGTCTTACAGGTTATTCGTCTGCGGCGCATCACCTCGAGATCGGGTGCGGTAACCGCGCTTTCCGTCCGCGCGGAGGCAAGCCACGAGGTCATCGCCTCGAGATCAGGTTCCCTGCAGAGGCCGCACGCGCGCGTCCCCTCCGGGGCGAGCCACGACGCGACCACCTCAAATCAATGTGCCGGCAACCGCGCTTTCGCTCTGCGCCTCGGGGCGAGCCACGGCACATCGCCTCGAATCAGGTGCGGGTAACCACAATTTCAGTCCGTCTTACAGGATTGTCGCGGCACATCAACTCCAATCATGTGCGGGTAACCACAATTTCAGTCCGTCTTACAGGATTGTCGCGGCACCACCACTTCGAATCATGTGCGGCAACCGCACGCCCTTTCCTTTCGCCTCAGAGGCGGAGCCACGGGACGTATCGCCGCTCGAATCAGGTGCGGGAAACGCACGAATCCTTCTCAGGGCCAGCCACGGCACATTACCTCGAATCATGTGCGGCAACCGCACGCCTCCGAATCAGGTGCGGTAACCGCACCTTCCTTTCCCCTCAGAGGGCGAGCCGCGGGACATCGCCTCGAATCAGATGTGCGGGAACCACTGCACTTTCCAATCCGCCCTCAGAGGCGAGCCACGGCACATCGCCTCGAATCAGGTCGCGGGAACCACAATTTTCAGTTCGTCTTACAGGATTGTCGCGGGACATCGCCTCGAATCAGGTGCGGGTAACCACAATTTCAGTCCGTCTCGGGATTGTCGCGGCACATCACCTCGAATCATGTGCGGCAACCGCACTTTTCCTTTCGCCTCAGAGGCGAGCCACGGCACATCGCCTCGAATCAGGTGCGGGAACCGCACCTTCCCTTTCGCCTCAGGGGCGAGCCACGGAATATCGCCTCGAGATCAGGTACGGGATCCCGCACTTTTCGTCCTTCTCAGAGGCCAGCCACGGCACATTACCTCGAATCATGTGCGGCAACCGCACGCCCTCGAATCAGGTGCGGTAACCGCACCTTCCTTTCCCCCTCAGAGGCGAGCCACGGGACATCGCCTCGAATCAGGTGCGGGAACCGCACTTTCCGTCCCCCTCAGAGGCGAGCCACGGCACATTACCTCGAATCATGTCCGGGTAACCACAATTTCAGTCCGTCTTACAGGATTGTCGCGGCACATCACCTCAAATCATGTGCGTGTAACCGCACTTTCCGTCCGCCTCAGAGGCAAGCCACGGCACATCACCTCGAATCATGTGCGGCAACAGCACTTTTCGTCCTTCTCAGAGGCCAGCCGGCACATTACCTCGAATCATGTGCGGCAACCGCACGCTCGAATCAGTTGCGGGTAACCGCACCTTCCTTTCGCCTCAGAGGCGAGCCACGGCATATCGCCTCGAATCATGTGCGGGTAACCACAATTTCAGTCCGTCTTACAGGGATTGTCGCGGCACATCACCTCGAATCAGTGTGCGGGTAACCACAATTTCAGTCCGTCTTACAGGATTGTCGCGGCACATCACCTCGAATCAGTGCGGGTAACCACAATTTCAGTCCGTCTTACAGGATTGTCGCGGCACATCACCTCGAATCATGTGCGGCAACCGCACGCCCGAATCAGGTGCGGTAACCGCACCTTCCTGCCTCAGAGGCGAGCCACGGGACATCGCCTCGAATCAGGTGCGGGAACCGCACTTTCCGTCCCCCTCAGAGGCGAGCCACGGCACATTACCTCGAATCATGTGCGGGTAACCACAATTTCAGTCCGTCTTACAGGATTGTCGCGGCACATCACCTCGAAATCATGTGCGTGTAACCGCACTTTCCGTCCGCCTCAGAGGCAAGCCACGGCACATCACCTCGAATCAGGTGCGGGAACCGCACTTTTCGTCCTTCTCAGAGGCCAGCCACGGCACATTACCTCGAATCATGTGCGGCAACCGCACGCCTCGAATCAGGTGCGGTAACCGCACCTTCCTTTCCGCCTCAGAGGCGAGCCACGGGACATCGCCTCGAATCAGGTGCGGGAACCGCACTTTCCGTCCCGCCCTCAGAGGCGAGCCACGGCACATCACCTCGAATCATGTGCGGGTAACCACAATTTCAGTCCGTCTTACAGGATTGTCGCGGCACATCACCTCGAATCATGTGCGTGTAACCGCACTTTCCGTCCGCCTCAGAGGCAAGCCACGGCATATCGCCTCGAATCAGGTGCGGGAACCGCACTTTTCGTCCTTCTCAGAGGCCAGCCACGGCACATTACCTCGAATCATGTGCGGCAACCGCACGCTCGAATCATGTGCGGCAACCGCACCTTCCTTTCGCCTCAGAGGCGAGCCACGGCACATCGCCTCGAATCAGGTGCGGGAACCGCACCTTCCCTTTCGCCTCAGAGGCGAGCCACGGAATATCGCCTCGAATCAGGTACGGGAACCGCACTTTTCGTCCTTCTCAGAGGCCAGCCACGGCACATTACCTCGAATCATGTGCGGCAACCGCACGCCTCGAATCAGGTGCGGTAACCGCACCTTCCTTTCCCTCAGAGGCGAGCCACGGGACATCGCCTCGAATCAGGTGCGGGAACCGCACTTTCCGTCCCCCTCAGAGGCGAGCCACGGCACATTACCTCGAATCATGTCCGGGTAACCACAATTTCAGTCCGTCTTACAGGATTGTCGCGGCACATCACCTCAAATCATGTGCGTGTAACCGCACTTTCCGTCCGCCTCAGAGGCAAGCCACGGCACATCACCTCGAATCATGTGCGGGCAACAGCACTTTTCGTCCTTCTCAGAGGCCAGCCACGGCACATTACCTCGAATCATGTGCGGCAACCGCACGCCTCGAATCAGTTGCGCTAACCGCACCTTCCCTTTCGCCTCAGAGGCGAGCCACGGGACATCGCCTCGAATCAGGTGCGGGAACCGCACTTTCCGTCCCCCCTCAGAGGCAAGCCACGGCACATCACCTCGAATCATGTGCGGGTAACCACAATTTCAGTCCGTCTTACAGGATTGTCGCGGCACATCGCCTCGAATCAGGTGCGGGTAACCACAATTTCAGTCCGTCTTACAGGATTGTCGCGGCACACCACCTCGAATCATGTGCGGCAACCGCACCTTCCTTTCGCCTCAGAGGCGAGCCACGGCACATCGCCTCGAATCAGGTGCGGGAACCGCACCTTCCCTTTCGCCTCAGAGGCGAGCCACGGAATATCGCCTCGAATCAGGTACGGGAACCGCACTTTTCGTCCTTCTCAGAGGCCAGCCACGGCACATTACCTCGAATCATGTGCGGCAACCGCACGCCTCGAATCAGGTGCGGTAACCGCACCTTCCTTTCCCCTCAGAGGCGAGCCACGGGACATCGCCTCGAATCAGGTGCGGGAACCGCACTTTCCGTCCCCCTCAGAGGCGAGCCACGGCACATTACCTCGAATCATGTCCGGGTAACCACAATTTCAGTCCGTCTTACAGGATTGTCGCGGCACATCACCTCAAATCATGTGCGTGTAACCGCACTTTCCGTCCGCCTCAGAGGCAAGCCACGGCACATCACCTCGAATCATGTGCGGCAACAGCACTTTTCGTCCTTCTCAGAGGCCAGCCACGGCACATTACCTCGAATCATGTGCGGCAACCGCACGCCTCGAATCAGTTGCGCTAACCGCACCTTCCCTTTCGCCTCAGAGGCGAGCCACGGGACATCGCCTCGAATCAGGTGCGGGAACCGCACTTTCCGTCCCCCCTCAGAGGCGAGCCACGGCACATCACCTCGAATCATGTGCGGGTAACCACAATTTCAGTCCGTCTTACAGGATTGTCGCGGCACATCGCCTCGAATCAGGTGCGGGTAACCACAATTTCAGTCCGTCTTACAGGATTGTCGCGGCACATCACCTCGAATCATGTGCGGCAACCGCACTTTCCCTTTCGCCTCAGAGGCGAGCCACGGCACATCGCCTCGAATCAGGTGCGGGAACCGCACTTTTCGTCCGTCTCAGAGGCCAGCCACGGCACATTACCTCGAATCATGTGCGGGTAAACCCCAATTTCAGTCCGTCTACAGGATTGTCGCGGGACATCACTCGAATCATGTGCGGCAACCGCACCTTCCTTTCGCCTCAGAGGCGAGCCACGGCACATCGCCTCGAATCAGGTGCGGGGAACCGCACTTTTCGTCCTTCTCAGAGGCCAGCCACGGCACATTACCTCGAATCATGTGCGGCAACCGCACGCCTCGAATCAGGTGCGGTAACCGCACCTTCCTTTCGCCTCAGAGGCGAGCCACGGGACATCGCCTCGAATCAGGTGCGGGAACCGCACTTTCCGTCCCCCTCAGAGGCGAGCCACGGCACATTACCTCGAATCATGTCCGGGTAACCACAATTTCAGTCCGTCTTACAGGATTGTCGCGGCACATCACCTCGAATCATGTGCGTGTAACCGCACTTTCCGTCCGCCTCAGAGGCAAGCCACGGCACATCGCCTCGAATCAGGTGCGGGAACCGCACTTTTCGTCCTTCTCAGAGGCCAGCCACGGCACATTACCTCGAATCATGTGCGGCAACCGCACGCCTCGAATCAGGTGCGGTAACCGCACCTTCCTTTCGCCTCAGAGGCGAGCCACGGGACATCGCCTCGAATCAGGTGCGGGAACCGCACTTTCCGTCCGCCTCAGAGGCGAGCCACGGCACATTACCTCGAATCATGTGCGGCAACCGCACTTTCCTTTCGCCTCAGAGGCGAGCCACGGGCACATCGCCTCGAATCATGTGCGGGTAACCACAATTTCAGTCCGTCTTACAGGATTGTCGCGGCACATCGCCTCGAATCAGGTGCGGGAACCGCACTTTCCGTCCGCCTCAGAGGCAAGCCACGGCACATCACCTCGAATCATGTGCGGCAACCGCACTTTCCCTTTCGCCTCAGAGGCGAGCCACGGCACATCGCCTCGAATCAGGTGCGGGTAACCACAATTTCAGTCCGTCTTACAGGATTGTCGCGGCACATCACCTCCAATCATGTGCGGGTAACCACAATTTCAGTCCGTCTTACAGGATTGTCGCGGCACACCACTTCCAATCATGTGCGGGTAACCGCACTTTCCTTTCTCCTCAGAGGCGAGCCACGGCAGATCGCCTCGAATCATGTGCGGGTAACCACAATTTCAGTCCGTCTTACAGGATTGTCGCGGCACATCGCCTCGAATCAGGTGCGGGAACCGCACTTTCCGTACGCCTCAGAGGCGAGACACGGCACATTACCTCGAATCAGGTGCGGGGAACCGCACTTTTCCGTCCCCCTCAGAGGCGAGCCACGGCACATTACCTCGAATCATGTGCGGGAACCGCACGCCTGAATCAGGTGCGGTAACCGCACCTTCCTTTCGCCTCAGAGGCGAGCCACGGGACATCGCCTCGAATCAGGTGCGGGAACCGCACTTTCAGTCCCCCCTTAGAGGCGAGCCACGGGAGATCGCCTCGAATCATGTGCGGGTAACCACAATTTCAGTCCGTCTTACAGGGATTGTCGCGGCACACCACCTCCAATCATGTGCGGGTAACCGCACTTTCCTTTCGCCTCAGAGGCGAGCCACGGGAGATCGCCTCGAATCATGTGCGGGTAACCACAATTTCAGTCCGTCTTACAGGATTGTCGCGGCACATCACCTCGAATCATGTGCGGCAACCGCACCTTCCTTTCGCCTCAGAGGCGAGCCACGGCACATCGCCTCAAATCATGTGGGAGTAACCGCACTTTCGGTCCGCTTGCTGTCTGCCGTCTACAAACTTACAAACTTCTCACTTGAGTCATCCTAAACAGAATTGACAGAACACTGGAGGAAGGAGAGCCATGTGGGCAAACAGGGTTTCGAGAAGGATTGAGTACGATGAACCACATCCACATGATAACAAGGCTCACTGAAGTATCGCGAGAGTACAAAAGATCGCTCTGTCTCACTTTCATCGGTTTACAGAAGGCCTTTGATTCAACGGAGATAGCAGTCATGGATGCCCTTGGTAGTCAAGAAGTGCCTACTCAGTATATAAAGATTCTTCGTGAGTTTCACAAAAATTTCACAACCAAGATGTCACCATTCTACAACGATTTTATCATTGATGTCAAAAGGGGGTTAAGCAAGGCGATACCATCTCGCCAAAATTATTTACCGCCACGCCCCAGAACGTCATGCGAACATTTGAATAGGATAATATGTGAGTGAAAATCGATGGCCGGCAGTTACACCATCTTCGCTTTGCTGATGACATCGTCCTTATAACACCAAACATTAGCCAAGCGGAATGTATGTTTTTCGACTTTGATAAAGCCTGTGAAAAGATTGGTCTTCGACTAAATCTCACAAAAACGATGTTCATGAGGAACGTTTTGGTTTCGTATGCCCCACTCACGCTCAAAGGAACGAAGATCTCCGAATGATCCAGTTATGTCTCTCTATGTCAGGGAATCAATATGATGAACTACTTAGCTCCAGAGCTAAGCAGAAGGAAACGAGCGGTTTGGAAAGCTTTCAAGAGCATCGAGGATGTGGTGAAGAGGACAAGGAACACCCGACTCAGTGCCCACCTTTTCGACCCAACGGTACTTCCTGCCCTAACGTGTGCATCAGAAACCTGGTCGATGCGTAAGCAGGATGAAAGATCACTCAGTGTTATCGAACGCGCAGTCGAAAGGACAATGCTAGGAGTATCCCGTTTCACACAAGTAAGGGATGGGATCCGAAGATCCGACCTGCTTCAACGATCAAAAATCAAAAAATGCCGTTCTGTACGCCAAACAGCCGAAGGTAAGGTGGGCCTGACAAGTAATGCGTATAAATGACAACCGATGGATAAGAGCCGTTAGTGACTGGATTACTCGGAATGTTAAACGCACTGCAGGAGGACCACCGACCCGATGGTCAGAGTTCTTCACGAAAATCCTAGAAAAAAATATGATGCTCGACGAGTCCCTAGAGTGAGCAGAACCCACTCGGATACTCCTTGCACGCGACAGAGAAAAATAGACGATTTACTGGCGCCCGCTCGTGTCACTCGACGAGCAACGGGACTACAGATGAAACAGTTCATAGTAGACATTGGTGGTACATCTCTAAATTATAATCTCTACCATTATTTTATGAAGTGATAAATATTCTAACCATAGAAAGAGCAATTAACCAGCTTAAGACTTGATTCTTGCCAAAGGACAATATGATATGATATTCGAGAATTGTCATCTCATCTCATTGTTTTCAGCCACTTTCATACATCACAATCTTGGTATGCTAGGTATAACTTCACCCAAATAGCAAATTGGCATCCAGCATCGACATCTAATTATCTAAACAACGAGTACACAAAAAGTCTAGAAGCACAGAACGAACTGTGACTTACAGCGTGGGTTTACCCTACAGCATGGTTATCGAAGCAGAGAAACATGACATTTTCATTAAGTCAGCAAGAACGCACTACCACGACAGAGCATGGTGGGTTGATAATGGCTACCTTCTTGTTGGTACTGGTGGAAATGGAGAGCCATGAACCAAAAGGTGAGGTTTTTCTCGTCCCTCGAAGAAACTGAGCTTCATAAACAGAATAAGCCCTCTTTAGGGACAAAAGGAGAAAGAAACTACTACCCATCTGATAGAATGGCGAAACAAAGGACGCAAGTGGTGTGATGGTGAACGCGTTAACCTCCGGAAAGGGTAGGGTATAGCGGGTTCAATTTGCAACGCAAACACCTGCCGTCCCGACTTTTTCAAATATCTCAGCGTCATTGTGGTTGCATTCCACATAACACGCTGCCGTGAAAAATTGCAGTAGGCAGTAAATAAAAGGTTAAAATTGTGATTTCGACTACAGGTTCTGCTTGACTAGGTACAATGTCGATTTGTACTCTCCAGATCAATCCCGTTGAAGGGCGATAGCTGATGGTGCCGTTAGGTAGAAAACTAGCCGAGAGGAAGAGGAAAGGAAAGACCTACATGTTGTGCTGGTGAACGCACGCGTAAGACCCCGGAAAGGGTTACAACGAGTTCGATCCCCACCGTAGACACCTGCGGTCTGGAGTTTCGCAAATATCTAAGCGTCATTGAAGTTCATTAAATATTCACTCGGGTTTTATCGATGATTGATGGTATTACAACTGATACAGACGATATTTTAGTGAACGCTTTAATTATAGCCACAAACGGAACTTAATATCGCTTTCAAAAGTTTTTGATTGGACGACACCGCGCCATGGTAATCTGGTGTAGTTTTGATCCAACCTCAAGCGGTGGGTGAATTACACTTCATTTGGGGAAAAACAGTGTGCTGACCGAACCTGAACTTTCTACATGCCTATAAACTTATAGAGGACCGCTACCGATGACTCCAAACTTCTTGAACTTCTTGAAATTCTGAAGTTTTCCGTACACACCTTGATCACATCAAGTATTTTGAACCGATTTGTGAAGTTCTGTGGAACGCTAGAGGAGGACCAATAAGGAACTAAACATGGATCGAAAGTGACAATGCATTTGCCTGCAGATTAAAAATTAAATGGTCAACTTCGTATTTCTCCTACGTCGCATTGGCCTATACCTTTCGAACGCACATAGACCATACTAGTGCATACGTACGTGGATGTACCCGCTTGCGCTTGTCATATTTTGCATAGTGGTTAAATTAAAAGTCTAACAGTTGATTGGAAAGTTCAAGGGCTCGGAATCGCACCTCGAATTTGGTGTGCAAGTTGGCCAGTGGACTAGGGAGTTGGTCGGATTTGTCTTTTATCCGCCAACTGTACGTGAAATGCTCGACTTTGTATGGATTCGCCATGCGGGACTTTTTTTTCCGTAACTGCCGTGGACAACCTCGAGTTTGGGTTATAACAGTTTATGGAAATAACAACGGTACAATAATAATATGTGATATGTAACGCTATGTGGTTAGCTGGATATGTACGAGCGAGATTGAAATGAGAACAAGTAATACAGCTGAAGGAAGCTAGGCGGACACTAGAATTGGAGCACTGAGGAACTGAGGGACTGGATGAAGACCGAACGAACGCTGCGAACACTGGAAGACCAATGTCGATGAGCTGCCTGTACTACTTCGGTTGTGGGTGGAGCTTCGCCAGAGGGAACTAAAGACAGTGCTGATCCAGGGAATGACACGGTACATGCGAAGTACATCAAATGAGGTATGCTAGAGGTTTCTTCAACATAGAACTCAATCAAACAGCGAAGGAATAGCTCGCGGATAAAGGCAGGTCATGACACGATACATGCGGAGAAACACATGAAATGAGGCGGTATGCCAGAGACTTTTATCGAAACTACATGTCGAAACGGTATAAAAACTTATACATTATGAATGGATAGATTTAGGATAGTTGTAAGTAAATAGTTAACATAGGACACATGTGATATTGTACAGAAAAGGAACTATTTAAGTAGTTATTATACTTGGTCTTACTTAAAACTTATAATTCAGCGATCTCAACAGCTGTTCACTGCACGATGTCCAGACTCATTTCCACCATACTCCTTCGATCAATTTGCTAGGAGGAAAAGCTTAAGTAGTCATGACCATAACTTCACGATGCTGAGATATTTGCAAAACTCCGGACCGCAGACTCCGGAGACAAATATCTCAGCATCCTTGAAGTTATATTTCGCAATTTACCCTGCCATTATAAAGAGTAGGCAGTAAATAAAACGGCTAATATCGTGACTATGTTCTTTAACTGCGAGCAGATTTTAAGAAATCAGATCACAACCTCTTATTGTTCCACTTCCTTCCATAACAAGCTATTCTAAACATTTCATTTAGACCCCAATTAAAATATGTTCGAGAGTTTCAAGAGGAACCAAATTTCTTCAGCACTCAGCTGGGAAATACGTTTCCTCTATATATGACCCTCATCTAACTAGAGCTGAAGCTTCGGCTCTATTACTTCCCATTACTATGCGTATAGCAAGACTTCAACAAGGGAGCAGTATTTCGTCAACGTTCCTCTTTCATCGCTCTAATTAAGCAGGTAATGAAATGGCACAAATGGAAGTAGAGGTAAATCAACAGCACTAGAAAACCATGTCGTTGGTATATGGCCTTTCCACATGATTCTAAAATTTAACGAAGCGGGATAATTGCTCAAAGAGCTCAAAAAATGCGAGATGAAGAGTAGGAGGACGAAGAAACTAGAACGGCATCTATTTCACGAAAACCCTATAATAGGAACAGTATAAAAAAAAATGAGAACATCATGGACTGCCTTCGAGGTAATCAAAGGTAGATAGAAGTCCCAACTCTTCGAATCCATCTGCTTAACTCAACAGTTATCTCAACATTCTATTAAGCTGTAGAGAGAGGTACAAACTAACACCTCAACCAGAAGGATGCTGCTGAGATATGAGCAAAACTCGGAACCTTAGGTGCGTTTCGAACCCACCGACTACCCTTTTCGTGCGCCCATCTTTTATGCATTGCACCACCCCAGACCCTTGCTCTGCTCTTCTCGCCCAATTTTTTACCCTAACGTTGCTATCACCAGTCACCCGTTAATGGTAATTATCTGGAGTATATGTCGGCATTGAACCCAGTTAAGATGAAGCTGCAGTCGAAACCAGAATCTTTTAACCTTTACAGAAGTTAAAACATAACGTTCCAATCATCACCCATAGACCTCCTTAACGATATTTTCTGCAACATTACCTACACACACGATATCGAGACGGAATTCGTGGTGCAAATTTCTCATAAATATCCGGCCTTCATGATTTAAGATAGGCAAAGACTGGTAGAGATAAGGAATGAGCGGTGGAGAAGTAGATCTCACGGCCTAGACGTTAAGATAAACCAAAATTGGTCAATGGGTAAGACGGTAATAACAGGATGCAATGAATTATTTCATAACATATCCATGCAGAAACCATTTAAACAGACTAGTTCAAGGGGTACCTCTGAAAGTAACCTAAACACTTCACCGCGAAGGAATTTGTTAAGATATACTGTAGACCTTTTCTCCCTACACTCTATGTTACTCGTAACCGCACTTATTTATGTCATCCCGTCACTATTCTTATTAATATTGAAAAGAAAACACGGCCACGAATTTGATCACTCGTAATATATGGGGAAATCAAAAGACATTTGAAATCTCTTACTGGCTTCCGAGTACTGATCGTCAGCTGTTGCCAAAAAAATGAACAAACGGCTACATCACGTCTCAGATGCCTAATAAAATCCGACACATAGTGATTTATTGTGAGAAGTTATTAAAGGACATGTCACACATTCGGATATACATACATAAAACCAGAGATTCGATCAATCCTCTAATAGTTGATAAGGGTCGAGCATCACAGAGCTAACAAGCATAAAGAGAAGCACGTATCTTAACTGAACAGAGATGGCATAATTTCCCTCATATAACGATATGCTTGTCACTTCGAGCACATTAAAATAATAAACAAATAGAAAAATAGAGCAATTATATGGTTGTGCAAAGCAGAAAATACACAGTTCAGTAACGCCTATGTGTCACAAACGAAATGACAAACGATGAACACAAGATCGAACTATGGCAAACGGCAGATCATTCTAAAATCGAAAACAAAAGTATATGAAGTACAGATAGTTGGATTAAACCAAGTAGAAACGTCAGGTGAAACCCGACAAGGTATAATTCATGAACTTATGACAGTAATGTACCTCGTGTGGAAAACACGTACATGCCATAAGACGTAGACGCATTTGGAAGGTGGACTTCCTGTCTCAACTGTGCGGTAATGATCCACATCTTCTGCACAACAGATTATGTTGATGTAAATATATCAATGAGTGGAGTTCTGTTCTTAAAACCGCCTTGACCAAAAGCCTACAAACCGGTGAGTAGGAAGCAATTTGAATTTGTTTTGCGGTCGCACCCATGAAACATGCACCACATCTATTCCTAGCCTGACGAGTTGCTCGTAAGTATGTCCAGTCTTCACGGCAGAGCCTGGTAAGCTAGATGTGGGTAAATAAAGTGCCCCCTTCCGAAAGTGTGTCGCTCACTTTGTTCTTCGAGCGGCAGAACATACCGAATGAAGAATGGAGACTTTACTGGTATCCGATTGAATCGGATTTCTCGATGACTAACGTGGCTAGATAGATCAAAACACCTTATAAACATAAGAGCCAAAATTCTCTTTTCAAAGAGCCAGATCTCATTTGGTTCAACTCTATGGATGCTTCTCTCCAGTGTATTTTGAAAAACTGTTATCAATAGATAATATGCTAAAAATGAAATCAGGTGTGGTGCTACCAATGGACAGCAAGAGATAACAATTAAAAACAGAAACATCTCATATGTTAACAATAACGATTGCCAAAGAAAGAGACTCAGCATGATTCATTGGATAGTAAGAAAAGAGGCCAGCCTAAGCCACATGCTACTGGGTTCCTTTACCACTTGTGAATTAAATTATCATAGTAGCAACTGGTAAACCACACTAAATATTAAAGTCGAAAGCAAAAAAAAAAGAAAAAAGCTGGGACTATATATCCCATTATTCCCAAACCCCAATAATTGGCTCCCGCTGGTTCAATTCACCTACTTCTTACCCGATAAAAGTGAACTTAGAGAAGCGTTAATCGATAACCTTTCAAGCATTAGCTTCATGATTAAAGGTGAAGATATTTTCACAGCTGTTGAACTTTTTACACAGAAAACTTTCTGAAACACTTCTTCACGCACGGCAAGACTATGGACATAGAGTGATAAGAAAAAAAAAGATTTTATGATCACTTCACAGTCAGCTCACCACAACCATGCCCATCATTATTTTATCCTTCAAAAAATAAAAATCAAGGCGGTGATGAAAAATTTCCTATATGGGAGCGAGAAATGGTAAAAACGTTTTAAATCAAGCTCGGCGGCTGTACACTCGGCGATGATTCATCCGTTGAGTCTGTACCTTTAAGACGAAGACGTGTAAAATCCTCAAAAATAAGATCATCGTCGTCCATGCGAAGATCATTGCTGAAAAAAATAAACATCGAGTATCACTATTACTAATAAAAACCATGCAGAATAATAAAGAAGAACTAAACCCCTTTCCCATTTGTTAACTAGAAGCGTCACTACGATAGGTCTAAAGAGATGAAGCAGTTCAAAAACAACAGAATTACACACAAACACTTACATCTCGTCGTTAAGCTGTATCAGATCCACTTCTAATGGATCGGGTCCTGAATCTTCTTGAGTTTGTCGATTCGTTATTGGTCGTTCCTGACAAAACTTTACATTATATGATTTAAACACCATTCTTAAATTTGTCCAATAATTTTTTGCTTTCGCATAGGAGATATAATGGCTTCAGCACAACGGTAAACGCTTGCAACTAATACCGGATGGTGTTGCAATCAAGCTATCGACAAAGACAACCACCACAAAGAAACGTTTTAAACTACAACAATCAGCTGACATGAACTTTTAACCTTTTCTTCAAAGTTCTCCCTTCTTCAATACGCTTCTAAATAATCCCTTAGCGTGAATTGTATATCATAAAACTCCTTCCCACTTTACAGTGTTGGGTGCACTAACGTAGATAAAAGAAACCTCATTGAACAACCATTGTGTTACGAATCGCATATGTTGGAAAGCAATCATAGCCTAGCAAAAACCAGACCAAGATGAAATGTAAATGTCCTCATAGTCGATTACTAACCCTTCTCTCAGGTGTTTCAGCTGGTTTTGCATGTGTCAAAGTGAAGGGTAGTTCAGCCACCAATTCTCCACCAAGTGGTCCTGCAATTGCGGCCCTAATTTTTACCCGATATGCGACCACAATTCCCAGGCTTTCTTTCGCTGTCGTTGGTTGCAATCTGTAAATTAGAAGTAAAATTCACAGACTTTATTAAGAAAGTATTCACTGGAATGTATTTTAGAACCAGATCATTTCAGTAATGGAGATTTAAACTATTATTTAAGCAATAGCCGATAGAGTTAACTCACATCGTACTTGAAGCAAGGTTGGTATCCTCGTGTTTTAATTGCCCGTCTAAAGCCAATCCCCTCTTGTCTTTGTTATTTCGTAACAGTGGACAAACGGAGTACACTTTCGAAAGCGTTGCACCCGGTCCGACAGGAAACCCTTCACTAAAAACCACATTTACCTTCGGTTTCAAACTGTCTTCCTATCGGCGCACCGACTTAATATGATGAGTACCTAGCATACAGCAGCCCACCACACTACGGCAAAGTGATAAGAAAACCTGCTGTGTATGTGTCGAAACATACATAAACTTGCAACGGAGACTTACGAGCTCTCAATCCGTGCCACTTCACATGTGTATGAAGCAGTAGTGAAAAGGCAAATGTCAGCTATTTGCATAACGCTTACCTTAATGTGTTCAACAGCAAATATCATAAGAAAACTGGTGGAAATAGATTGAACGAAAGTCTATAAAACGCATAGAAAAACGATAAAAGAAACAAAAACGGATCGAGTGAAGATGATGAATACTGTAAAAGTTTTCTAATCGTACCTTCAACTTTTTCACGGACTTGTTGCTGTTGTTCTGCAAGTGAACATTCACAGCGATAGATTCACCGTGATAGTACATCTTGAAAGAAAAATTTCAACACTTCCACAATCGTGCTGGTTTCCCCCGCTACTAAATTTTTGAGAACTAGAGCATTTGAAGATTTGGGAACTCGACAGACTTGTGTAACAGCCTTTGAACTAACGATAAAAGCATATATATCAGTCATCCAAAATATTATTTCGATTTAAAATTTACTAAAAACGAGGCTAAAAATCTTTCCCGCAATAAGCAATCCTCAAAAATTCTAAAGCAAGGCTGAAAATCATCCATATTGATGACGCCCACATTAACTGTTAGACGAAATCCCATTTAGCCAATTGTTTCCTGGTCATGATATCCGAGTCTTGACGGAAAAATCGTGCACTAAACAATTTTTCCGGCTCTGGGCAAAAACCTGTACAGCCGTATGGTTTTCAGTTAATGGAGTTTACAATGTATAAGCCATACATTTTCCATATTGTTACGTTTTAATAAGACTAGGTGCTATCCAATAATTATTAAAAGTGTAGCAAGCTGTTACAAGTATTCTACAATACAAATGTTGTCATTAGTTCAATTTAGGGTCTTAGGTCAAACAAGACTCCTCAAAACTTTCAGTTGCTAGCGAACTGGTACCAGGCTTCTCCGGAAAGATTGAAAAGCGAAACTTATACACTGACATGATACATCGGAAGGCCCTGGCAAGTCATCCTATGGGTCAAGTATTCACTTAGTTACCTTTGAGATAATTAAGAAAGTCAAATAAGTGGCGCATCGTTCAATGATTGATCAACGCCAAAGGCATCACTCATTTCCATCCCTGTAATTGCTTCTAATTACACAAACGACACGAACCTCTTTATCTAAAGAAGCCTCCATATGCAGAAGTCCAGCGCTCATCATGAAGTCTTTGCTGACATCAGCGGTTGGCTGAGGTCTTGCCTCCCATGGAGCGTAGGTTAACTTTCGAATTGCTAACCGCACACTACTACTACAAAGCACAAATTGCACAATACTACTAAAAAATCTATCAGCTCAACCTTACCCATTTAATCATATTTGCAATTAGGAACTATGGTAAAGAAAGCAAATGTGAGAACTAACTTCCTCAGCTGACGATCATTAGTATTGGCGTCCAGTCCTCCAACGACAGTCTTTAGCTCGTAATCAACTCCACATGGTTTACCAGTATCACCGGGCGCTGGCTGAAACTATTATTTATGCATATTAGAAAAATTCACGAAATCTATAGCTTGTTTCACCTATTTAAACCATGGTTGGGAAGAATACGTGGAAGTCGAGAAGCTATTAATTGGTGGATTTCATCCCACTTCGCGGTCTCCCAAACTGAGCACTTCGTAATCCTCTTCCACAGACAAGGTAAGAGTAAGGCTATGCTAAGGCAAAGTCAGGCGAGATTCCAGTGTTACTTTCCAGGGGAAAAAAAGAGGAGTAAACAACTGATATCGAAACAAGAGTTTGATGTTATTCATTCCTCACTTCTAACTCTGATAGATGACGGGAACAAATGAAGTTTACTACAGCACGTCTGAGTTATTTCACAATTAACACAGCCACAGACAACTCATTTCAATCACGGAGCACAAAAACCGTTTATAAATATGAACATGATATTTTCCACATATTAATATCAAAACTTAAAATCTAACCTGAAGAGTAACACTACTCGCACTTCGCGGAGGAACCTCAAACCAAAAAGGGAACGCTAGATCGCCGAGTTTCCGTTTTAACCGCTCTTGTAATCGCGTAAGTGGTCGACTGGGCTGCGACGTATTCGGTGGGTAAACCTGATATTGTTGAGATATCAGATCTTTCCGAAATGTCAGACCCAAAACGTCTAGATCTTCTCGACCGTATCGAAATGCTGCCAGTAATGTCGCTGTTACTCGTCGACCCTCTCGAACAGTTTCTTCATCGACTAACACCATACCGTCTAAAAACCTGTGTTGTTCTTTTTTTACTAGCAAAATACTCCAAGAGTAACACTCATAACTTGTTCATGATCTTCCAGGTGGAGGCACAGATTTCTTCCTGAGATTTATACGAAATAAGTTTTTGTAAACCGAATGTAACCATGTGATGCCCGGAGTTGGTTCTATTCAACAACATAAAATCACTAGAGTATTTGCAGTGGAGAACCATACACATTTTTTAAAACAGAGTTTCCTACATCACATATGTACATAATTTCTACAGAGTGCTCTAAGATATTCATCTAGAAACGAGTTGTTTTTCCAAAAACTGAAAAAACCGCCTAAATTTTTACATAAACGATACAATCATGAACTACCCTATCATGTCCTACTAAACGAAATCTGGCCTGCTCAACCACTTTCGCATTTGAAATATTTATACTAAATAAAAAAGAAATAGGGTCCGTTCACTTCAGAAAATCAGGACTTCATCTCAATAATATTAAGGCAACTTATCCCTTATGAACCAAAACCTGCAGATAGTAATGTTTTATATTCCACCTAGTAAAGTCCAATACCTCCCAATGTTTTAGTGCTTCATCGTGGCTGGGAGATGTTCCTGGGTGTCGGACTGCGATACACAGCCCGGGATTCATCCCCCGACAGGGTCTCCCAAGCTGAGATGGAGTCCGACGTTTTCATCAGGAAGCCTAGCTAAGAATAAACCAATAGCAGGATCCGCCACCATCCTGGTATCAAAGTCGTATGGTGGCAAATCTCCCTCTGATCAACAAGGGCTGCGACTGCCTGTCGTGGTGACGACCTGGGGTAGACATTGGCCAGGCTAACCTGGGGATTCCAGGAAACCACAATGGCTTAACAAGCAGATCTCCGAAAAATGGAGATTATGCTGGGGGGCCCGCACAACCAGCGAGGATGGGCCATTCAAGTATCAAGTATCAGGTATCAACTTCAATATCCCCAACAATGTTAACGTTTAAAGTTTAGAGCAACCATTGTTTTCGCAGCAAATTTGTTGTACAATGACCACGTTGATCGTATCTGTTGATGTTTTATTTTCTGCACGATGGGTTGAAAATACAAACGTCTCAAGACATCGCAAAAAATACGTAATCGTGGTATTTAGAATAAATGAATTTATTTGTGTAGCTCATTACCACATATTGTGTAGATTTCAGTACTTCTTTCATCTGATTTGTTGTCTCATACCCCTTATCGATGGAAGCTTTCCAATTTGCGTGTGGGTTCGTCTGCCACATGAGGCACTTCTCTTCATGGTGAGTGTCGTTGACTGCTGGTCGAGTCAATTCTCTCTGGAATTCGAGCACAGCTCTGCTATGGCGTTCCCATGTCTTCATCACAGGCATTCGCCGGCTTTTATAAGCGAAAAGGAAAGGGGCGCGCTCATTCAGATCTCTTTTTTGAGGTTATTTAAGAAATGCAGGACTGTTTTAGTCTCCGCAACGTTCACTCCTAAACACATACATACTAAACAATTACAACTAGTTTTTTGTCAAAAGACTTCAATATCAGTAGGAAAAGACCAATATAAGGTCCAAATACACAGAGCCTTGAGCACATCCTTTTTCCAAACAGCATTGGCATCATCACGCCAACCCCGGAGGGATAGATGGATTGAACGAGCCGGTGCTTCATCGGAGCACCGACCATATGTGTATTGGACGGAATTTTTTCCACAACGCGATTTCCTTGCCTCTTACAATAAATTACTGAAAAGAAAAAAAACAACAACAATAAGGCATAACAAGCCAATCAATTTTCTTATTTCTTTTTTTATATGACCCGACTTCACGTCTATTCTGTGAACACAGCACTCCTCACATTCTATTCGTTTTCTCGCATCCATTGTCCACGAAGACCTTCAAGTTTTTGCGTGTAGCTTCGATTGCTGCATGAGGACTTTCATTTCATCTTGAATGTCTTACAACGCTGGTCGAGCAATTCTCCCCTGGAGTCCTGAGACAGCCGGGCAAGAGCGTTCCCAATTGGACTGCAGTGTGATTTTTTTCCTAGACAAATTCGGTGCTAATTTCATCGAACTAGCACCATGCTCGTGATGACGGAAATCACTAATACTGTGCTATCTGCCACCTCAAGTCAATCAATACATAACATAAATGCCATTAGCACAATGCCGATTGCGTCATATCCTTATCAAAAATATATAGTGTTCCATAAAGATATTCATGCTTCATAGCAATTATCTTAGTGCACATTCGAGCAGTTGTCAAGCAAGCACAGTAGCACGTACAGGTAAGCTATTTACAGAAGTACTACTTAATATTAAAAAAAACTACCATCAACCAGATCGTCTCATGAATCTTTAGAGCAGTAAAAAACAGGCAACCTCAAGAAAAAGGTGTAACGATACTCTACCAAAGGATTTCTGTAGAAAACAGTTCATGATCGTCGAGCGACCTTCGTTCTAAAGCTCACCGTTCTCGTATGCAACAGTGAAGTTTAAGCAGAATTCCAGTTTTTTTCTTTTTTCATAATACTTTAACCAATTTTCTTCTTTTACAGCGAATTCAGACAAAATTCAAATGAACCACATACTAATAACGGCCTTTAACCAAGAAAAAAAAATAGTCTGTCATTCACCAAAAGCTTTCATAGCTATAAGATAAAAACAGAACAAAACCTACCTATCAAATCTACATAGTCGCCTCGATCGATAAAGTCACGTTTACCCAGATAGGTGGTAATCTACAACAGAAGTAGAAAAACAAAACAAAGACAGAAACAAAAACACAATAAGAACTGAGTGATAAGAAGTTGAGATAACCGATTGACAAGAATCCTAATCAGCAATTACTAGCAAAACACAAGATGATTTTAGGTTTCTTGAAGCGAAAATCGATATCTAATATACAGGAAAATCGCAGAACACTGATTTCCGCGTGAACTAATAACTCTGCTGAAGAACGAACTAGTTAAATGATTTTCTACATACTTGCTGATTCAAAGGAATACTAGGTAATTTGAGACTTACAGCGATATGCATGACTCATAAACGTCCCCATATCCAACTTACTGTCTTAAATTTTCTAATCTTATTGTCTGCAGTGGTGATATAAAATATACATTTATACTATGACATGATCACATTAAGATTATCGTTCACACTGAAACGGATGACGACACGATCCTCGAGGCCATGCTATTTTTGCAGCTATTACAAGAGTTAAATACGTAAAGTAGTTAAAAACTCCTACCTTTCCATTTGGACTCGTCTTTTTGAAAACCCTGAAATGAACGGAAAGCAATGTAATAGAAATCATAAATGGATGGGAAGAAAGAAATGAAAGTAACTGAACATGACAACTAAATACCTGGTTCCTGTTTTCTTGTCGTCGCTTTCATTATTTGCCATGGCCTACACGCTGAGCTACTCGTTATACAGTTTCAAAATCAACTATAAGCCCCACGGCAATCGAGAACGAGCCAAAGAGAACGATTCGTAGCGATCGGTGTCAGTCAGCGATCGGTCGTGCACATCGACAAATTCTGTTCACATGCATCATGGATCATTGAACATCCTGAAATATACTACACCTGACAACCGAACAACATTATTTATCCTGGTACAAATGCGAAACTATACACACACACACACACACACACACACACACACACACACGTATATATATATATATATATATATATATATATATATATATACATATACATATATATATATATATATATATATATGTATACGTATGTATATATACACGTGCACACGTAAACACATAGGCATACAGCTGTTCATCATTATGAACAGAACTGCTCATCTGCAGCATAACAACATTGGCGCTTAACGTCAATGACGATCATTCAAGGCAGAAGAAATGAAACGAGACGAACATGAGGAAAGCTATGAGAGAGGGAAAGACGAGGCAGAGAGAGAATTAGACAGGGGAAAGGGGAAAAGAGGAAGAGGAGGGAGGGAGAGAGGAAATGAGTCGTAGGAGGTGGAAATTAGCGGCTCACCACAATCAGCCACATGTCGACAATGCAGTATTATTATTACTGTTATTATTATTATTATTACTATTATTAATATTGTTGTTATCAACACTATCATATACAATCGACATGAACGTTTGGGGTTGATAGCTTAAAGAGGTGACCATCATTACATGAACTCGTTCATCTGGTCTTCACATCTAAACGGACATTCTAATATTGGCAGAAAAAAATTCGATGAGGTCATCAAAACAGCTTTTCATCAAAATACTAGATATTATAACGTTACTTAGTGGATGTGAACATATTCCATTTAATAGGTGAGAATAACAGGCCAACACATCATTACAAGCAAATTAGGATAAAACGTGAAATATTAACATTCCTTTTCAAAACCAAAAAAAAACACGATGGAAACATCCAAGTAATCAATAACGTTTACGAAAAACGCTTTCAAGTTACATTAACACTTAAAATCAATCAACATCAACTTATTCACTATAAAAACTGCTGTTTAGACAGACAAGTTGAGCATTAACAACCCTGTATAAGTACACCTGGCTAATACTACTACTTAGTAAAAAAAAATTGCCTGCTCAGAAAATTCACCTTGGTACCAAGGCAGCAAACCTCTCCCTAGTTCGCAGTGCCCGAAGGGTGCACTGAAGGTCTGGTGCCGGAGTAACATAAATATTATGAAATTACTGGAAGACAGTTAAGTTCAACAGCGTTTATCACCTCAATGAGAACCGAAAACAGACCCCTAAGCCACAACCGAATCCAAACACGATTCAGTGAGTACTAAATTCCGCATAACATGTGAAGAAAGCTTAGCTATTACTTTCATTGTACAGCTACTCTACTTTTCATGGAGTTAAGTCGATAAAAAATGTGACGTTTTAAGGGCAAACTTTGCAGATAAACGCTAAGACGGCACTAACAAACGACTATAGGACTTTTCACAACATCAACACAAACGATGTCAGAGTAAATGGTTTATGAGTGGGGAAACCATAAAACATCTGTGGGAGTAACCGGTAAAAAAGACAAATAAATAGAGAAATATTTGCTAACTTGTTACAGATACGGCATGACAATGTTAGCAGATGTAGAGCACTGCTAGGATTACTACCTTCTAACATAAAAATACAAAAAGATGCTACTAAACTATAAATGTGTGAAATTACATTGTAGTACATAGTGCTTCATAAACGCTATAATGGAAATAGTGGCACAGTGTACAAAAGGAAATATAGGGTTAATCAACCACCGTTTTATTGGAACGGTTCGTTTTTTCTTTCACGCTATTCCACCATTCTATGGAAATTTTTTTGTCATAACAAAATACCTTTTTTAAATAGAAATCACACTTTCTGACTACACAAACTGAAAGAACGATATTCTATGATTTGGACATTCTCCAAGCACATGGTTTGCATTCTTACAGAACTCGATGATAACTCGTTTGCTTTTCGATTTCGTTCGAATCATTCGATTTGGAAGCGGGAGAAATATAAAAAACAAAGGAAAAAGTAAAGAAGAAAGAAAAAGTGCATTGGGCGTGATGTCATGGCAGTCAAGGCGAAAGCGAAATAATTATGGACGCCGTGTTGTATCCAGTCGAACAACGCGCATGACGGACGAACGTCCCAGTAAACGCGCACTCGGACAAATGGAACACATGTCCTGAGAGATCATACAGACCTCACAGATAGAAAACGAAAGCATGGAAGATGTACGTATGGATAATGAAGTTGACCGAGTTGTGTTTTTAGACTTTCTTTTATTTTACATAGTTCGTCATCACATCTACTGTGTGGATCCCAGGACTTCTTGCATTCGATCCGTTTTCCTCGCACCCAATATCCACGGTGGTTTTCGAAAACATCGAGTGTTGTTTCGGCAGCTACTTGAGGATTTCGTCTTCTTTATGAATGTCATAGAATGCTGGTCGAGTCAATTCGCCTTGCAAGCGTGGAGATAGAGCAGCTAAGGCATTCTTACGTGGACTAGAGGACAGCGTTGAGGAAGGAGTCAAATTAGTGCTTTTGCTTTCTGCACAATGACATCACTGATCACTGCGCTATCCCCCGCCTCTGTTTTACAAATATGAAGCAAACAGCCTACTCATTGCAAGCATTAGTGTTCCACTTTATAGTATTTATTGTGTATTAACGATACTTAATTGCATAATCGGTTGTAAATTGTAACTAAATTCTACGCCCTGATATGATGTCACTGTCAATTAATACACTAGAAACACAGGTATTTGTCCAAAAGAATCGTTGACATTTCATTTGTAACAGCAAAGTACATATACGACGAAGAAAAAGATAGATAAAAATAGAGAATTTTATATTACTGCTTTCCTTGTCATCATAAGATAGAAGAAAAACATCATACGAAGCTCGTTTCCATCGAAGTAAACTAGGTCCATTGAGCAGGAACTTTGACTTACAACAAGGGCGAACAGAGACTTCATTGGTGTCCACTCGAACTACTAGACGATCAGCAGAGCAGGTGATAATCGTGATTATTGATGAAGTAGATGTCTGTAAGATTTAAAACTCGTGAATATAATAGCACGAATATCGACTACTAAGTAATCATCATACGACATATTTTATATTGAAAATATTCGATGAACATATGTGCATTAATTATAACTGAGCGGTTCTTAAAAAAGAAATCCTTAATTTCAGGAGAATGTCAGCTTTTTTCCAACCAAATCTGTGTCACTTCATATCATATTTATACGAATATACCGCTGTAGTTATTGCTATGAATGTGAAGAATAATGTCGTTTGTAATACGCAATCAACTAATTGTACGCTAACTTCCGATCAAACACCCACCTCGACAGTGTCCAGATTTAAGGACAAGGATGAAAACAAGCACAAAAAGTAGAAAAGGAGAAATGCTACGTGAAACATTAATAATGATGAGTAAAACTCTGCGATAGTCAATGGCAAATCGAGATTTGCTGCCGCATTTGTGTTCCACCGACAACTATCTGCGACGGAAATTGGCGTTCACAGTAGTTTATGAGAACAAACTACACATGTTCAGCAAAAACTTCCATCGGCTTTTATCACGACCAACCGTGATCTGCTTCACACATGGTGACACATGCGACTACTGCTCATGGCTCATAAACTGTTCCCACAGATGAGTGGACCTCGTGAACTGCGAATATGTGCACTAATCTCGCAGGCTGTGACCTCGAAGAAAACTTGAATTCCTTTGTTTCTGGTCGACCGCTCTTGTCAATGTGCCGTAAACTTTTCTTACCGTCTGAGCAACATACAGATGTTTCACTTTCAATGTATATTTCCATGAATTATCAATACAAGATAAAGATTGCAAATACGAAGTCTGACTTGATGCTGTGTGTGCCGACAACATTTCAGCAGACATGGCCCAGGCGATATGTGAGCTACGCAAGAAGCACTGTTCTAGTTGAGTTGTCACCTCTAGCATGTATTTCGTAGAAGAGCACTGGGAAAACTCTTTAGTTGAACACAAGTGGATGAGGAGTGCCGGATGCGCTAGATGTCCAAACGTTTTCTTCAAACCTAACAACAACCTACTGCGCTATTCACCGCCTATATAGCTTCTTCGAAGTCGTACAAACTAATAAGTGAACATCTAGATAAGTAAGATATGAGGTGGTTTTCATTGCACTGCGTCTTTCATGACCTGAATTTTCCCTTCTATTTAATTGAGTCCCTATGTCTTTATGGCGTTGCCAAGCCCATTGGCATTCTCAACTCTTCAGCATTTCTCTAAAAAACTATAACAACGTCGACCAAGCGAGTGTTTAGTAGGAATTCTGCATTAATGCGCCTGCCCTTTCGCCTTAATTCAAATATGACTGCTCATTGAAGCATGGCCTCGTACATTTTTGGAGAGGTGGAGTTGCTCAGGGGGCACTCACCGCTCTAAGTGATCATAAACGAGGTGTAGGATCAATTAAATCCTTGGTCAACGAGTGCTAATAGCAGAATGGGCTCGAAATTCTTAAAAGCCTTCTCAAAGCCGACCATGGTCAAGACATAGAGCGACTTGTAATTACAACAGTGCTGTTTGTTATTTATAAAAGTTTATATGTGGCCAGTACATTGGATTCATAGTTGGAATTCTCCCGGTCTTATTGATTCAGCTTTAAAAAGGGCCCCTGACTTTCGCAATGAGAATAGTATTGTGAGAAACGTGTAGAATTCACTCAAGGAGCAGAACGGACATTTTTTTCAGCCACTTCCCATTGTCAGTATGATCCTTATCGGAGATCCTTCTCCTTCGAAGATATGGTTTCATTCAACTTGTGATAACCATATATGGCAGATGATTTCAGCTGGAATAAAAGCGGTCGCGATGTTATTTAGCCTTGGAGCTGCACCGCTGCTCTTGCTCGTGGTTTGTTTTGCTCCAAAGCTGGGTTCGAACAACAACGACAGCAACTCCTCCGGTCCTGCAAATGAGAAGCACATACTGGGAAACTATAGCACGGTAAACGAGTGGAGGCATTGTTCGTGCTCGAATCATTCGATGACTGAAGAAAGGATGATACAAGTGATAGATCTTTTATGATCCTACGACCTGCTATAATTTCAAATAAGAACCTATTTTTTAGAATAAAACGAGAACAAACCAAATCAGAAAAAGAAATTGTTAAAAATCGAAACAGTGAAACAAAACTGTTAATAGAACGTTCATTTCACAAGGGCTAACCTTTCGGTAGATTTCTCCATCACATTCGGAGGCTAAAAAACGATCAATTTATTCATCACAAAGCTGCCGATTCAGATACATCCAAGACTTCAAGAAAAAGTGGGAAAATGACCCAATTTACGAGAAGAAACACCTTTAAAAGTTGGGAGAAATTCGGTGTGGAGAACTAAATTGTTTTCCTTTAATAAAGCTTTCAGTTAAATTCAGTGAAAACGAAGTTGCAACATAAGCGACAGTGACGTGCCATAAAAGTTTCAGGAAACCATGTTCAGCACAGATGAACTTAAGAGCTACGCCAAAATAAAATTTTAATTATTTACAAATTTACACGTTACTAACACTGTAAAGTGCAACACTGACAAGTCCTGCTAAGATTCATTAAAACGACTCCCATATTTCACAGCATCATTACGTTGTGAAAAAGTTTCACCACTAAGCGAAAGTTGTAGAATTTTCACATAAGATGACAAGACAGCCGTGCAAGGCGTCAAGAAATGAGGTGGCTATGACGTGGGATACAGTTTGAGCACTAATAGCACGAAAATTAGGTTTTACAACTAGGAAAAATAGTACTGAACAGCAAGTAAGTCCAGAAAGAAATATGTGGCCAGAAAATGATTACAAATGGTGCTCAAATAAGGAGAGATTACCCTGAGAAATTTGCTTAATTCGTTCTAAACCGCCACATAATGAAAGTGTATCGTACAGAATACAATGATGAGTGCTGAAAGAAAAACAGTTTATAAAATGTAAATTTTAGCGCCGTAATGCGAGATGTTCGTGAGAAATGCAGACTCAACTACCATCTCATAATGTTTCTCATTCTAATATAGACGATGAACGCTATACTCAGCTCCTGTATTCGAAACAGAGAACAGTAATCAAATTGCAAAGAATAGCGATTGACGACGTAGGATCACGATCCGGTTTGCCGTTACGTTATTCAGCGTGTTTCAAGATAGCGAACGCATATATGGGGTGCGGATAGGGATTAAAACGCACGACAAAAGGTCACCACTATGTTCACAAGAGACACAGACCGATACGGGAGATGGACTACCTATCTGTCTGTGCAGAGTCGTATGGTCTTACATACACTCCGCAAACACGTAATCATATTTATGCACGCCTGCGTGGGTGTCTACGTGTATATCTGAGTTGTATCCGACATCTCGTTTCGGCCAAACGACTAAAATCAAGTGACTGGAAAGTGCATGGGAGGGGGTTTTAAGGTTGTCTCGAAAAACAATGACCATAAGCTATCTGTAAGTATAGCCAACGTCAATTCCTCCTCATATTGAATGCCGGTGTGCTAGACGACGACATTTTCTTATTTGAAACTTACCAAAGATAAAGAATGCCACACAAGAAATCTAAGGCTTTCCTCCCACTTAAGTAAGCGACAAGAACGAATAAAGACTTTATTTGTGGATGTATTAGTCACTTAATGGAGATTACTTGTAGTTACGTGGTTATTCGTTCAGCCCCACGCCGCGTTGCTCCCCAAGCCCGCTATCACCCCGGGGTGGGCAGACTGATTCCAGATCTGTCTATGAGTATGGGTTTAGCAGCACTAAAAAGTGTCGAATCGAAAAGTACAAGGAACAGCGACAGATCACAAAGTCGTGGGATTCGACGAACAACATCATCATCAACAACAACAACAACAACAACAATAACTGCTTACGTCACTGCCGAATCGACAACAAAACAACGGAAGGAAAACCGATTGTGATATCAATTTCGATATGGAAACGATGAGAGTCCACTTACCGAAACTCCTTATACTCACTCAAATATTGTTTATAATTAGACTTAAAGAAACAGAAATGAGCAACTTGATAGCAAAATAAGACTATTTTTTTTCGGAGCATCCTGGACATAACGCAAAAAACTCAATCGATAACCGCAAGAAATATCATGACTGTTCAATAATGTAAGATAAAGCTCTATGATTAAAGTATAAAACAATTAGTAATGAGTGAAAGGATTAACCATGATAAGCACTTAATCAACAAAACTCTTTAAACAAAAAAATCAATATGACCACTAACATGTGGCTTAAGTACCAAGCAAAAAGCTCTATTAGGAAGCTACCAGCACTCAGGAAAAACAATTGGACAATATCCAGAAAAAAAAGAAAAGAGAACACTCCGACCGAAAACAATCACTTGAAGCCTAAGCCCTAACATACTTAATGTGGCTAGTTTTACTAATACAACGTTCTATGCTTATGAATAACATCTCTGCCCCGTTATCCAATAAAATATGAAAGTTGAATAAACAGGTAAATACAATTCAGTATTACTTGTTAACCGTTCATGTATCCTAGAAAACTGAAAGAGCATCGATCGCAGCTGCTAATTTACGTCGAGCGCGAGCGAACGCGGCGCGATTTGAATTGGAGCGGACGGAGATGGGAGTGGACGAGCGCATATAGATAGAAGGATTTATATTTTCAGTTAGAAATACTTTTCAGACTTCTATCATTGGTGACTTATATTTCGACCTGGGCCTTGTTTTTTCGAACTGTTCAGACTTCATTGTTGAATCTTTAGTAGAAACTGGTCTAACATACCTTGAAAGTAAAACAATATCAACGTCAGGTGATGGTTCTGCAAAGGTGGTTTATAAAACAATGATGAAATCAACTTCTTATTGAAAGTGTTAATCCATCAGATTTGTTTGAGTAAACCTAGATTATTGAAGCATCTCTTATACATGCGTCCGATACAGTTTTCAAAATGGTTTCATGGTATAGTGAACATTTAAGGTTATTATGATGCTATCGGATGATATACTATCTTGCCTTCCAACGGTTTACCGCCTCATCATGGTGTGGAGGTGATCCTGGATATCGGGTTGCGATGTACAACGGGACGATTCATCGCCCAGCAGGCCTCCCAAGCTTGAAAGGAGTCTGGAGTTTCTATCATGAAGCCCCTCTAAGAGTAAACCAATACCAGGATCCGCCACCGTCCTGGTATCAATGTCACATGGTGGCAAATCTCCCTCTGATCCACAAAGGCTGTGACTTCCTTTGGTGATGAAGACCTGGTTCAGACTTTGACCAGGCTGACCTTGGGATTCCAGGGAACCACAATGGCTTAACCAGCAAATCTCCAAAAAAATAGAGATTTTGCTGGGGCCGCACAACCAGTGAGGACGGGCCATTCAAGTATCCAAGTAAGTAAGCATACTATCTTACACAAACTTCACTCACTGAAATTCAGGAGCTTGATCATCGCTATTGTATTTCCTTCGCATCTCACTCATTGAGGGATCGCCAGCCTGTCGGCAGCACAAGGCTGGGATTCTCTAGAATATAGATGGATCCAGAGCATGGATCCCTGTTCCTGATGCGCCGATTTGGCAAATACCTACCGTATTTATGCAGACATCACTTAAACATGCGTGAGCATCTTCTACTTTATATAGATTGTATTTTACAAGTAAATTCGGTCAAAGGCTTGCATATGTGGCCACTTTAAAAAATAGCTTGCATATGTGGCCACTTTAAAAATAGTCTCCAACAAATAAGCTCCACGTCTGCGCTGACAGATATTGACAATCTAGCAGCAAATATATCCATCTCACATGTGAAAGCTTGGCAAGCTTCCCGTGGGTATAAAAGACTAAACACAGTAAAATAAATGTGTACCGTTCACCTGTCCCCGAAGGAGCCTCCGATAAGGCAGCATAGATAGCGCAAGCACGGAGAGACTGCTAAAATTTCAGAGCCATTCTACGCTGCCTAAATCTGGAAGGGACAAATTGAGGATCTGTACTTAAAATGCACACTCACTTGCATCTGAGTCCTCTATAGAGGAAATGATGATGCAAGCCAAACAATTAGTTACGACGTGAACGGACGGGCTCAGACGAGAATACACCCCCATTTAACGCAGTCTATGATAACGGAAAGGAACAGTTCCTCGGAATATGCGATAGTGGAGGAATCGGCGTCGTAGGCCTCTTCGTCAACACCAATTTAGTCATGAACATCGGTTCTTTCGAAAAACTAACGACTAAAAACAGACGATTTCTATTAACAGATGTGAATGAATACCAGCTTTGACAATCTTCGTCGTCTAGGCATGGGTATCAAGATATAACGAAGACGAAGTCGACGCGTTCAATGTGGAATTGGAGAAGTTCTACAGGGAAGAGAATGCATTCTTTGAAGTCATAGTTGGAGATTTTAACATAATATTGGGACTCAGGGATTGGAATAGAATGAGCAGTGTTAGTTGCTCTCTCAGTTTACTATGACCAGAATATTGTCTATGGTAATTAACATTTCCAGAAAACTCCACTCTCAGTGTTGCATGTGGGAGTCTCCCAATTAAAACTATCGTAACGAAGTAGATCTTATCTCAGTAAATCGGAGATTTTGACTGACTGGTGTCGCTGTTGTTCAAAAAATGTCACACGAGATCGGACTATTGTCTCCTTCGCTAAAGATTCCATTTTGTGGAAAGGAGAGAAAATTGCGAAATTCAACAAACAAAATCGCAAGCCATTGTAATCGGGACTTATTTAAATAACTAGTTGGCTCTTGGGAAGATATAGCGATGTCGACATCATCGATGAACGATATGCCAAGTTTATTCAACATCTTCACGTTAGCCCCATGCAAGTTGAGAGTTCGAAAGTCACCAAGAGACGTCTGTCACCAGAAACACTCGAGCTCATACGTCAGCGTTGAATCGCACGAGCTACAGGCAACCCCAGCCCACTTCTAAACTTGCAAAAAGAATGCAGACAGGCGACAAAAGAATATTTCGAAGAGAGAAGTGCACCAGTTAAGGATGAAGATGCAGAGGCTGCGAAAAGTATACGACGCCTAGACGGAGCACTACGAATAATAGAAAGGCAGTGGAGAAAGTAAACAGCTCCTTGAATCTCACCAATAACCGCGCCCTTTTTTCTGTCATATAAAATCAATGAAAATAGATATGTTGTCCCACTGCTTCATCCATCCGAAATCCGACATGCTACTTCGTCGGTGAAGAATCGAGCAAAATGTGGTTCAAACAGCATAAGGCCGGAACATCTGAAGAACGTTCCACCAGTCCTCCTCAACACACCTGCTCGGTTGTACACAACTGATGTGTCAAAATGTAAGGTTCCTATTCAATAGAATACCGTATATAATAGGAAGAACATAACAAGATACATGATAGCAAGAACATGTTGCCCCCACGAAGAGGGAGACCTTCACGACATCAGTACTTATCGCTAGTCATCCTTAACGGAAATGATAGAACACCAGGCGAACGACAGCCAACTGATCAGGCAAGGTCCCGAAAAGGATTCAATATGATGGACCAAATCCACACGATAACGAGACTCGCCAAAGTATCACAAGAGTGTAAGAGACCGCTTTCTCTCATTTCCATTTTCTCAAAAAAAAGCATTCGACTCAGTCGACATATAAGCAGTCACAAAACGTCATGCGAAAATTGGAATGGGACAATATGGGAGTGGAAATAGATAGTCGGCAACCACACCATTTTCGCTTTACTGATGACATCGTTCTTGTAATAACAAGCATCAGCTAGGCAGAACGAATGTTAGCCGACTTTAATAACGCTTCTGGAAAGATTGGACTTGGACTAAACCCCATAAAACGGTGTGCATGAAGAACCGTGTGTTCATGAGGGGACCGACTGGAATCGTATGCGCTATCCACGCTCAACGTTGTAAGTATCTATTATTACACCTCTTACGCCTAGCTAGGTCGGAAATCAACATCATGAACGACTTAGTTCCAGAATTAGGCAAGAGGAAGCAAGCGTCTTGGGCAGCTTGTAAGGGCAGTACGTATTTAAATAAGAGGATTGAAAACTAGCGACTTCGTGGCCACTTTTTCATTCTGTTCCCTACCTTAACGTATGCGCCAAAAAACCTGGTCGCTATATAAGAACGACGAAAGTTCATTAAAAGTTAGCAAACGCCAAGTCGACAGAACGATGTCTGAAGTACTCCGATTCACGCAAAGGAGAGGATCCGAAGTTCCGACCTACACGAGCCATTAAAAATCACACACGTCGTTGCGCACATCAACATATTGAAAATCGGGTTGGACAAAACACGTTATGCGTCTGAACGACAACCTATGGACAGGAGCCGTTATGTCAAACGCACAGCAGGGTAGTTTCGGCCTTCTCCTGTTTTTTGCAGCATTTCTCGCATGGGAAGCTATCGAGGTGCCTGAAGTTTCGAGTTCCTAAGAGTCTAAGACAATCTAAGAGAGACTAAGAGTTTCGTAACCCATCTCTCTCGACTCCCGCAGCATCGGCACTGAGACGTGAGGCCGCGCTTTATCGTGGAAAAGGATGTTTCTGTTAACAAATGTGGAGCAGAGCTGTTGAAATTCCTGCTTTATTTCGTCGATTTGCTGGATGAACTCCGCCGTAATCGTTTAACCCGTTGCACCTCACAATACGCTCAGGAAACTTCACATTTTGGTTAAGCAGAAGAACGCCAACAATACCTCTTAATGGCGACATCTTTCATTACTGTTCAATACGTGAGGAATCTACTTGTCGAGTCTCTCTGACTTCTAAGCTGTTCTAAATGCTCCAAAACAGCTGAGATGCATAGTTCGTGCTCTTCTGGCGGTTTTTGAAATTATGTGTGCATTTTCTTGCAGAGAAACTTGCAGCTCAGTGTGGTCACTAGCAGAATCCCGTCCATGGCATCCCTTAACTTGGAAGTCGGATTCGCCACGATAAAAATCTTCCTAACCAATATTGCACTGTGCGTTTGATAACACTTTCTTAGCCACAAACCTCATTTATATTTTGGGCTATTTGCGCCACACTAGATCCTAGTTTGGCAGAATGGATTTCTGGAAAGTTCTATTTTAACATCTGGAATTTCAACCTCTAAAATTTTCCAAAGGCATAATTTATATTGTGATTTAGTTATATGAAGCGAAACTGCATGAAATGAGTTTCCAAATTTTTTTAAAATAGTACAGCATTGGAAGGACAAACGATTAAAGCCTGACTGAACTCGTAGAACAGGGAAATACTTCGGTTCTGGGTGGCGACCATTACCTGCACTTATTACACACACTACACAAGACGCCATATCTGCAATTGGGACTAGACCTAACTACTGGAGAACTCTTTTTTATATGATAAAGAACAGGACGGACGAACTTCGTAATTATCTAGCGAACAGCATTTCTCAAGTGATCTCACTGTATGAGCCATTTTTAGACACCCATAAGAGATGTATAGATCTGCAAAAAATGTCATCTGCCCCCTATTATGATCGAATCCATCCTAACTACCCTAGTTGCTCAAGATTTAGCCGCTTTCTGCGTATAAACGTTTACACCAGTGATTGTGCAGCGAAGATAAAGCCCTTCACCGATCACTTACTAATCCAACTGGTGAAGGAAAACGATAGGCGACAAGATATTACTAAGCTGTTGACCGCCTTGCCATGTGATGTCTGTAATCACTCCACCGAGACGACAATGGGATACGTGTTGATGGATGACTCGTCTCCAACTTTCGTTTTGTTGACGAAATTGTTCTCTTTTAGAACAGTGATGCAGAAGCAGAAACAATGCTTACTGAGCTGAAAGGAGAAGGGAGAAATAGATCCGCGAATCACTCAGAAGAAAATCAAAATTATCGAAGAAAGTCTGGCGTAAGAGAGGACAGAGTTGTTTTTTCCTCCTTGAACTGACATGAGGCTAAATAACAAAATTTATGTGAGCGTGGAAAGGTCAGAACAGAGTGTCATGAAGCGGTCACCTGTTGAGAAATGCACACACTACGAAGGACTGAGACATTATGGATAACTACTTTCGAAAAAGAATTCAGTTGATGACTAACTCGAAAGACATGGACTGCACTTGAGTCTGTTATAGAGGCCACTGATCAAATTATGGTCCAGACCTATGAGCTCATCTATTTGATGTAACACTCCTTCCAATTCCGTGACATGTAAAGAAGGAATTCTTCTCTTTGGAGTGAGTCGGTGATCGGAAATCCGTAGACTTCTCACGACCAGTAACTTCTTTACTATTGCTTAATGTTATAAAAACGCGTTAAAAAAACGGTAGACATCATGTTGTAAATAAAAAATTGTAGGCAAAGCAAGTATAGTGCGACTGCATGCCACTGATTTCCAGTTTCGAGTCATACGAATATCATTCGTCGTATTTATATACTCTAAACCTTGTTTGCTCATATTGCCACTTTTCCTCGTGTTCTGTCAATCTTGCTGAAGGTGATTCAGATAAAAAAAAGTTCAACGAATAGGATGAAGACTAAACAATACTCGATGATGCATGCAAGTTTTTTTTGTTTGCGCACTAGGATGGCTCTGCTGGATTTCTTTGTAAAAGGCGTGAATTGTCTTTTCGAATGTTCACCCGATTTCGTGAGAGATACGTTGAAACGTCGTTGGACGTCCATCTTAAGTGGAAGACTTCAATTCCGGATGGTTTTTCGAATTTTCTTTCTTGAAATTCGCGTATTTCTTCTTTCTGAAAGAAACGAATCTCAAGCGAAATACAGAATGCTCCGATCGTCAGTCGTCATGATGAGCTCATTTTCAAATTGGGGGCCTTTCCACCTTCGATTTCATCTAGCTTGTTCATCATAGCATCCACGTTTCGAATGTTTCAGGTTCATCTTCAAAGTGTGCAACAGAATTCTTTATGACGAAAAAATCCATCAACTTATTACATCGACAATAGATTAGAAATATTTGATCATGCCTAAAAAGATTCGAAAATCGTCAAGCTGAGGCAGGATGGTTCAACACACTGCCTTAATGCCAATATTTTATAAAACTCGATAAAAGAAAGAACACAGCAATTCCACAAATAGCTTTTACCGTCCTTATAAAATACGTGCTTGCTTTTTACTCCATTTTCAGAACCGCGCGCTATCGCGTGGCACACAAAACCAAAGCGCAAAATTCGAACTCTCTACTATCAAAAATATAAAACAATCGAAAAAATCGTGTACACGTAGTTGTACAATAGGATTAATCGATACCACTGTTGTTTCCTTAATTTTTAAGAATGAAACTAACAAGAAAATGAAAATTGGTAAAAAAGAAGCTCGAGCAAATGTTTGAAAAGAAACTGTGACAAGACGTTTGTAAATCTCAGTGACTGAATAGAAATAGATCATCATCGTAGAAAACCACGTGATATTTTGACGGAATTATCGGTAGTAAATACAGTAGCAAATCACCAGTACATGAAGGCGTCATGCGCTGAGGAGCATTTGATCACCACTGTTCCCCAGAAGGATCAGATGGATTGTCTGGGTATGAAAACAAAGGGAGAGAAGGAAACCATGGCAAAAAGTAGAACTACACATCACTTAAGTCATCCGACTAAAAGCCGCGTACGACAGCGATTTGTTGCCTGGCCTTGAATGTATCTCAATAGTGAGATGTTCAAGCAACTCAGAAGATATGGCGACAATAATCAAACGATAACAGGAATCTGACAATACTCATCACGCTTCATCAAAAGACGTCTAGGATGAAAGGGATCGACTAAGAAGAGCATGTCAAATACAACCTCTTATCCGAATTTAAGAACAAAATGAAACTTGTCAAATTCAAAATATGATAAATTATTGAAAAAAAAAACAATAGAATTCGCAAACCAGTAAGTTTAAGACGGAATACAAAACACGGATTCCACTTAAGACTAATAATTGTAGTGATAGCACTCGTCTATTGCACCATTAATGGTTAAAGTCAGGTACGACTATTAAGCACTCAATTGTACGGAAAGAAAACAAAATGAAAACAAGGCAAGAAAAAGAAATGGATGAATTAGCGAAAAGTAAGAACAAATGCGGAATGAGATCACTGGAACATGTGTTGGTGTAATTCTATAAACCGGCGATTTTTATGAGATCCAAAGCCCGTGAGTCAATACAAGATGACTGAAACTTTGACGCAGTTGAGAAGATGTACACGTTGGTGCTACTCAAGCATTCTGTTCAGTCGTCGCATTACATCATGCATCGCTCGCGGTTCTTCGAACGGCCAATTCCAATGATTCACTAATCGACCTTCGCTAACATCCGATTCGAACCAGTAGCATAACCAGAACCACCTAAAAATCGTATAAAGGACAAAAGATAACGACATGCAGGTTTAATGACAACAATAAAATGGTTTGCAGTACGTTTTAATATATACATTCCAACGGTTTACCGCTACATCGTGGCTAGGTGTTTCTGTGTGTCGAGCTGTGATGCACAGCGGGGGGTTCGATACCCCCGCAGAGTCTCCTAAGTTGGGAAGGAGTCCAGCGTTTCCATCAGAAAGCCCAGCTAAGGGTAAACCAGCACCAGGATCCACTACTTAATCGCATGGTGCAAATCTCCTTTTAATCCACAACGGCGGTTACTGTCTGTGATGATGACGACCTCGGACAGACCTTGGCTACGCTGATCTCAGGGACTCAGGGAACCACAATAGTTAAACCAGCAAAACTCCGAAAAAAAAATGGAAATTATGCTGGGGTCCGCACGATCAGTGAAGACGGGCCATCGTATCCAAGTAGGTTTAATAAACAAGACAATGGTATGATTCATAACAGCCATGCAAGCAATTCCACAAGTGTGGTGAAATAAAGGGCTTCTTTCGCCTGAATTTCTGGTGGCAACACAACAGAATGATAACTCGCAGTAAATAATACGCGATTATTCTATGAAGTAACGTTTAGTTTTGCGTCCACGGTGTTAATTCTCATCAAAAACATTTACTACGTGACTCAGAAAGAAATAAGAGATACATAAAAACCAAACTTCTGATTAACTGTCAAAGCTCCTTCGTTAATTTTATAACAAGACAGGGCATCCTTCAAAAAGAAGGCAATCTTTGCGTCACAGTTGCAATGGTTTTCTAATGAATTAATGATGAAGAGTTATTTGAAAATTTTCGTTTTCATGATTGATAGCCACATTTAGCCCTTCTCTACTTTCGTCTCTTTCCTTTTCCCAAATAAAAACAATGCACTTTCTATACGATTAAATGCCTAGCTTACGTAACAAGGCAACGGCAATAGATTTAAGCTAGATAATAGAGGAAATATGACGTTAACACTAAATTAAACGAAGTTACTCGAAAGCTACTTAGGGATCTCTATTGTTCTAAAACTTTGGCTGCCAACCTATATTAACGTTCCCTTACTTTTCACACAGAAAGAAAACGAACACAAATCGTAATCTAAAGTCATAAGCGCATGAATGCAAATGATTATTACAATGCCTAAGAAGGAAACTTAATAGGAATGCAAAATAATAGCTGAAAGGACATTTGACCAAACAAGTCATTTCACTCTAAACCGCAAACAACTTCAACCAATGCAGATCAGGAAATTGCACTGATAAGTATCATCGGTCACTTAGCCCTAGTGAACATTTAGACAAGAATATCCCACTAACCAAAGTCTACTCATCGGAGCATCAGGACGATCCTTCTTCGGCATCTCAAACATTTGGTGGTATGCCCAAAATACATGGCTGGTTAACCAGTATGCGATGAGCACATCCATTGTGTAATGTCCTCCTGACACCACTAAAGCGCTAATTCCAAGAAACGTTATAGGAGCAGCAAGATACCTTAACCAAATAAGTCCTTTCGGAGTATACTGCAATTGAACAAAATACATTATGGTCAACACCACTGTGTGCCCACTAAACATTAAGTCACCACAAAGGATTTTTTCCTGACCAGATGTAAGTCCCAATGTGACAACATAGGGTCAAAAAATCTGGAATAGGTTATAAAAAGCAAAACAGTGCAGTAGTTCTACATAAAAATAAATGGGAATTAAGCTTCGACTACCATAATTAATTGGTGGTCTGTAACATAAAGCTGATAAACCGGAGAAAATAGCTAAGATTACACGGTTTCAGTACATTCAGGATAGGTCTATGATTCATTAGTGAGAAGTCCGTATTGGAGAGTTTTTCGTCAAGAAAGCAATGAAAGAAACAGAAGTCGTAGGAGAATATTATTTGAAATATTTGAGGAATCACCTAGCCGTTTCCGATACTGAAGAAAACGCAGTGTAATCAAAAAAGTTCAATAGCTCAACGAAAACGTGGACGTTAAGAAAAATCCTTAGCGTAATCAAAAATCTTAATAACTCAATAAAAACGTGGATGTTAAAAAAATCCTTACCTAGTTGCGATTTCCATACCGTACATAGCTGAACGATTTACTTGAGACAAACAGATTTCGTCACGATCATGGAATGACGGAGGTAGAAACGTCACCTATACAGACATGAACAATAAAACTGTAAAGAGATCATGACACTATATGACATAAAAACAACTTATTAGTAACCATAGCACTTGTCTGGACAGACAGAATTAGACGAAGAACACACAAAAAATAAGTGTAAATTAAGTGCAAATGAACAATGTGGTGGTGGAATCAGAAGAACTAACTCCCTAGAACAACGGCCCGCAATCCATACATAATTGCACCAAGAAGAAACATCCGACGTAAAACGACCCATCGTTCATGATGAAGAAGTACGACTGTGAATGCCATCACAGAACTAGAATTGAAAAAGATTATGAGTACCGGTCACTCACGATTAAAGTGAAACATGATATGAAGATATAACAACATTCCAAAAACTAAATTATTCCATAAGTTGTTATGGTTACCTCACGGTGGACAGCACATCGCCGACTGACCAAGCCCATTTCTGTTGAGGAATGATCATGAAAGTGAGATCAGGAAGCGGCTGACGTGGAACGACATCATGAATTACAGTCAGAAGGAAGAAATTCAGGAATGCAGATAACATTAGGCAACAGAACGCTATTGCTGTCTTGAGTCCTTCGGAACGACGTGGATGCATCTGCAACGCTTCAATGCAAATACAAGCCATTGCTTTTAGTGAACAAGCTATGCAAGTGATTTCTAAAGCTGGTCGCAAACCTTTCCAGAAAATTCAATAGAGGAGGCACCTATGGGTTGTAACTATATGGAACCTAACCGTGTAGGGTGATTACAGGGACTGATTCTTGATGTAACCAAAAACAAAAAGGATGGTGAGGACATCTGGACCAAATCCCAAAGTGCCACTGGTTAACGATTGATGATGAATTTAAGTGAAGGGTAAAAATTAAGACACCAAAACTGTTTAGTACCAACTACAAGGATGCACACATGACAGAATTCAAGATTCGCTGTAGTCACCATTACGAATTCCGAAGAACAGATAACGAAGGAAACATTATTGAACTTCTTCAATGTTGCTTATGAGCAAAGGAAAACTTGGCACCAAAACATGGTCATTACAAAGTAAAACGAAAAAAGAATATAGAAAAAGTATGCATGGTGAAAAATTAGTAACACATCTGCAGTGATGGCGGGCAGGCGAGGGGTGCTCATTTCTGAAATGATTCATCGAAACAAACGATTAATATTTTAAAAAAAAAGAAAGAAAAACGAAGATTATAAACATGAGATGAGGAATGACGGGTGGACGAGTTATCATAAACAACCTTAACGCAGTTACAAACACGAAATCCCATCTCCTAGACCGGAATGGCATGATTCATCAATGAGATCATAGCTGAACTTGAAAATACTACCCACGAAATCGAACAGAATGAACCGGAAACCCGTAATATGGCAACGAGTGAATTTACCTCGGCGGATTTGTTTGCGTGAAATCGGTTTTGACACATACGGGAAACAAGAGCAATACGATGCTGATGCCGGGATAAATAAGGATTGGATCCACAATGTTAACTTTTTATCTGCTGCCTACTACAATTTTTCCACAGCAGGGTATTATGTGAAATACAATCATAATGATGCTGAGGTATATACAAAACTTCGGACCGCAGATGTATGCGGTGGGGAACGAAAGCACTGTTACCCTTCCCGGGGGCTAACGCGTTCACCATCACACCATGAGGGCCGTTAGTTTCGCCTTTCTGTGGTCCGAAGTTTTGCAAATATCTCAACATCATTATGGTTGTATTTTACATAATACAGTGCCTTGAAAAACTGTATTAGGCAGCAAATAAAATCAACATTAACAAGAGGAATAAATTAACAACGACATTCAATCAATATTGGGAGCGCGTCTAGCGAAGTGGTCGGAGGCGCTTTGTAATACACATGGGATCGATCCCACGCTCCAGCCTCACCAAGCCTTCCAACCCCCCGGGGTCGGCAAAATGGTAGTAGACTTGTCTGGGGAGGATAGTGACATTGGCTCAATAGATCGTAGGGCAACGGGTAGTCCTTGTCAAGGCCAGATATTAATTCGTTCACCTCCAACGCTTAATGAAGACGACTGCACAGAGCATCCCTCAAGGATTGATCAACGCCAACGGCTTTATCCTTTTTAAATTAACTGTAGTTTTTTCTACACAGTGCGAAGAGTAAAAGGAAGAAAGGATAAAGTAGAAGGATAAATTGGAAAACATATTGCAAAAATGCATTGCAAATTTGTCTTTTCGGCTAGATTGCCCACATAACTCGAGTAGAACTCGAATATCCACATCTTTGGGCGAATCAAAACAACTGGAATTACTCTGTGGTATTTTCTCAAAAGAAAGTAGATGCAATCATGATGTCTCAATTGCTTATTTTACCGGTACAGTCAGCAGAAAGCCCAAACTAGTAAGGTTCAAGAAATGATAGAATTCCCGTCGATTTTAGGGTACGCGTTTTTAACAACCCTAACTATAATGTGCGTAGCCTTCGCTACATAAATACTATCCGACTGTTTTTTCACTGAAAACATCAAACAAAAAGTAGAAATAGATGGGCCATTCTGTCAACATACAAGTTTTGGACTTAAGCGACTTGGCACGGGATCCACTGGATCGATATTGATAGTGATGCCATTGCATGTTGGTGAAGGTAACGAGTGTTGAGAGCTCTCAAGTCGTACCTTAATGAAAAAAAAGTAAATATTTCCCAAAGAGTTATTTGTCGTCTGATCGCTATTGGTAGAAGCATGATTGTCCGCCCTAGATGACCACAGTCACCTAAGTTAAGCGCTAAATGACGACTAGAAGACCAAAAGTTCTTTCTCACCTGAAGTTCCGTCCCTTCAATTCCAAAATCGGCAGAAGGCCGTAATGGAACGTGGCTATCACTCTGATCACGGCGGTGTCCACCCATCCTGAAACGCAAGTGAAGAAAAAGCCAGCACTAAAAGGTCATGGAACAAAATGTACGCGGGAATTTCAGTACACTATAGAGGGATACTAGTTCTTCTGCGAGTTCATCTGCATTACATGGATGAAACATAGAGGTCTTTTCAAAGATAAGCTAATGAAGAAGAAGAAGAAGAAGAAGAAGAAGAAGATGATGATGATGATGATGATGATGATGATGATGATGATGATGATGATGAAGAAGAAGAAGAAGATGATGACGATGATGATGATGATGATGATGAGGATGATGATGATGATGATGATGATGATGATGATGATGATGATGATGGTGATGACGATGATGATGATGATGATGATGATGATGATGATGATGATGATGATGATGATGATGATGATTATGATGATGATGATGATGGATGATGATAATGATAATGATAATGATGATGATGATGAAGAAGAGGAAAGAAGAAGAAGAGGAAGATATATGAGGAGAAAGGAGAATGCAGGTACTTGGAAACTAGTAGTCGGCACTAGTCAGTACTTGAATAATAACGTTTTGTGCTCAAACAGGAAGAACAAGAAACTCAGAAGTCCTGTACATAAAGGAAGCACTTCAAATTTAGGGACTTTGAGAGGAAGATATTTACGAATGCACATTCTTGTGCATGTGAACCACATTACTTACTTGGATAATTTGATGGCCCGTATTCACAGGTTGTGCGGGTCCCAGCATAACTTCCATTGCTTCAGAGTTTTGATAGTTTAGCCACTGTGGTTCTCTACACTCCTGAGGTCAGCCTGGCCAAAGTCAACCCCAGGTCGTCACCATCACAGGCAGTTGTCGCCCTTGTGGATCAGAGGGAGATTTGCCAACATATGTCTAGTTCGATATCAGGACGGTGGTGGATCCTGCTATTCGTTCACTCTTGGCTAGACTTTTTGATGGAAACCCCGGAACTGCATTGGGAAAAACAACGATGAATTCAATGTACTACATTTGAAATGCTATATGATTTATGGTTCAATACATTATACATTATAATCTGCATCACAAATTGAAAAACTACAAACGATAAGTCACTAGAGGGACGCGAAGCAACTAGTACTTGGGCTAAGATGGTATCAAACAAACGCGGTAAAATCTCTTGTCGCCAAGAAAATGAAGTGCAAACGAAAATAACAACATGCAGTAAATTAGACAAATACGGGTGGTTGTATAGAAATATTATGCATAATATCCAAACCAGTTAGATGATTGGCACGTGCAGTCCGTCCATAGATGGATGGATGACTGGATGGATGGATGAATGAATGAATGGCTGAAGGGATGGATGGAGGTTGGATGGAGGCTGAGCGCGACTAACCCGACGGCAGCGAAAGCGCGCCCTAGCGAGGGCGCGATAGACTCGTGTCTGCTGCACTCCGTTGAACCCATACTGCCTCGTTTGGTGTTCGTCACAACGTACACTGCGCGCTGACCGTAAACACGTACACTCGTACTGTCCGTTCGGTACTACGCTAAGCAGCTCGCGTACTCGATTTGTAGTACTCATCGTCAACAAATCGGCAGTACACAATGGAAACTAGTTAAGTCTGACGCTTAAGCGGAAATCGCGTAATCCGGCAAAACAGGCGAGCGAGTATTTCACGGATTGCATTTATCCTACACGATTACTACTGGACGGGCCGAGTAACCATCGTATCTAATCTGATGGATTAACTGGAAACACTAGCTGCCATGATAAGATGTCCTTTTGACGGCCATAATATATTGCTCGTACAGTCGGAGTTCAGTCCAGCATGACTTGCAGTAACCGAATGGGCGTGTCTTTCTCTTATTTTTCTCTTTAAGCCCTATAATTCTCTAAATAATAGGTCCTGAAAATACTCATGCTAATCCCGACCGTGTGGTAATAACTGTGCAGCGGATAGTTACAGGAATTTAGCATGCGTATGAAAATGATGATTGTAGATGTTCTGTTTATAATGGATAAACTTAAACTACATAGCTTTAATGTTTATTATGAACAGGGAATGTAATACGATGAGTCAACCGATTACTCATAATCGATCTCTACTAGTAAAAAACGCGTTTCGCAGTTTCATATTGCTGTTGTTGTCGTTGTTGTTGTTGCTATTTCTGATATTGTTGAGAGAATGGTTGTTTAGTCTTATTGCTACTTAACGGGTTTCTTTCCTCATGATTCGACATCAGCGTTGTTTTTGTTGTCCGAAAATCCGGCATACTGTAACTAACTACCAGATGTCGCATGGTATGTCGCTTAGCCGCGTCGGAATGATACATGCTAGCAAAAATATCAAAACGTAGGACTAAACACTGCCCCAGATATCCAGCGATTATTCATGAGTAAGGGAGCAGGAGGTGGAATGGAGTGGTGCAGTGGTTAGTGATGCAGTCCGTTAAGAAGGTTCTGGTTCCACACCCTCACACACCGCTCTCCCCTATTTCACGTTTGAACACCCTTGCTTGACTATTCCCAAGATTTCAAGGAGAATCGACTCGACTAACATTCTACGGAATTCATAAATAAGATGAAGTGCTTAAGTAGAAGCCGACACAACACGCGAAATATTCGAACACCTTGTGGAAGATGAATTCGAGGAAAACGAATCGAGTGCAAGAAGTGCTGGAATCCGCACAGTAGTTTTGATGATGTGTGTTGTAAAATAAAATAAGACATCTATAGGTGAAAGCTTTCGAGTGAATTTGCATCTCAAGGAATGAGAAGAGAATTTTGGTGTTCTCATTCGAATGTGTTATTACACTTGTTCGACAGTGTTAGTCCAGCGTTTGTACATTTATGCAAATAATACCTCTCAAATGGTCTTCGCATGTAGCGGAATGGTCAAAGGCGCTCTATAACACACATGGGATCGATCCCACGCCCCAACCTCACCAAGCTTTCCATCCTTCCGGTGTCGGCAAATTGCTACTAGACCTGTCTGGGAAGACACCAACACTGACTCGATACATCTGTTTTCCGCCGCGAATCATTGTATAGGCTAGATATGCATTCAGTCATCTTTAACGATACTTTATGAAATCGAATGCATGACGCATCCCTCAGGGGATCGATCAACGCCGAGAGCTTCCTCCCTTTAGCTTTATCCCTTAAATGTAACACGCCAATGAATCTGATTCTAGTGTTTATTCATAGAGCTGATTAATTTGTATGCGTGCGTGCTGTTCGCTATCATCCAGAAGGTATCGTTCTTCATTACGGATGGTCTTGCGAATAATGCATCGCACGCACCCCACGTGGACAATGTTTCGCATGCGAAGTCGCGTATGTGACATAATGTCCCCGATTGCGATGGAAATGATCGTGAGTTTCTTCAGCAAACTGTTGACAGTGTCGTCAATTATTTCGTAAAAAGGACACTCCTTTGTAAGTTAGAAATAACATGGCTGATTCGTAACCACTTAAGCGACTAGATTTTAGTAAGCTTTGTAGTATAGAGTCATTTTCATTATTGGAAGGCAGCTGGTACGTCATCGCTAATGAGACTGTCACAAGAGTGAAAAGTCATTAGATTTGTTTTGGGTGAAAAATTTAAAAGGTATGCACAAAAAGTAGGGAACTGGTATTACAGCGAAGAAATGAGGTTGGAGTAATAACCAGAGAAGTCAGTACCAGTCAGTATATCACTTTCTTCTTTTTTTAGACCATGTGAACTAATACCAAACTGTTTTGAGTTAAAAAGGTATATATGTATTCATATATATATATATATATATATATATGTATTCATATATATATATATATATATATATATATATATATATGTCAAATATAGCTGCACCTGTTGCATGATCCTCGATCGGTTGGCCGGCTTGTCGTAACAGTCGTCGACATAGTTGAGGAATCCTGGGTGTACCCAAGCAGACCTCCGTCTGAGTCAGGTGGCAACTGCCTATGGTGGAGAGCTGAAAATGCCCTAGTAGGACTACATTCGATCTCCGAAGAAAATCAGCATTCAACATGTACTTGTGGAAAAAAGAAAGACAGATTCGTAATCTACAGCAAAGCTCGTAAACGAACGTCATTACTTCTATGCATAACAGATCACTCGTCAGAACAACCATTCATTAGTATCCAAGCCATCTATCTTAAATTTCGGGACCATAGACACTGACAGGATAACGCAGTAATGGAGAAGAGGGAAAACAAAGTGATTACGAAAATCGGTAGAACTGAATTCGAAGATGAATGTGATTGGAGGAAAGGAAATAAGTGCGCAGAACATGGAACGGTATATCTCTTTTACGATCTCTAACTTGAAGAGGTAGGAAAAGAATCGAAAAAAAAGAAGTCTCGAAAAGTGATTGATCAGCGCTGTGATAGCGTATCGTAGATCGAAGGAAAAAACTGCTCTTCTGCCTTAGAGAATTGAAACTAACTGCCGGTACTATGATTGATGTTGTAGACAGCATTTGAGTTCTGTATTCGTCTTAATACCTTGTCAGAGCTGCCCAGATGGACGTGGTTTCTGGAGAACCACGAAACACCAGATTTTCCTCACATATGTTAATCAATTTTTATTGCATTAGATAAAAAAGGTTTCCATGGGTATTCTAAATTTACATCGTTTTACTCTAGCTAGGTTTCATGCTGTTGAAAATGTCCAATTCCTTCTTTCTAACTTATGTGGTGTTTCCGATACTGAACTCTTGCTGCACGTCAAAATTTAACACACAAAATCACCCTTTACCATTTTCTTGAAAAAGACTTTTGAGTAGTATAGGAGTTATAGAGAGCAGTAGAACTAGTAACAAAGATATGTATGATAAAGAAAAAGCTCTCGGGGTTGAGGGATGCGCCATGCATTCGACTTTATTAAGGATCGTTGGAGGTGATTGAATGCACATCTGGCCTTTACAACGACTCGAGGTGGCCTACCAATATATCGAGCCAATGCTGCTGTCTTCCTAGACAAGTCTCGTAACAATTTGCCGACACCAAGGAATGGAGGGCTAGGTAGGCCTGGAAGCGGAGATCGATCCCATGGTATTGCAGAGCGCCTCCAACCACTGCGCTACACGCGCCCGTTAATTCTGGAACACATGCTAAGACTGTAACAATACAGAGAAGACTAGATAAGTATGATTTCTCGGAAGTGGTTGTCTAAGTTGTAGTTTCATTTTTCTTCAATATGTTTTACCAATATTTTTTTACAGCAATGATCGATAGAACTAGCTGAGAGACAGGCGAAACGAAGGACCCGCATGGTGTGGGGGTGAACGCGTTACTCCCCGGAAAGGACAATAGCGCATTCGTTCCCTCACCGCAGACACCTGCGGTCCGGAGTTCTGCAAATATCTCAGCAATCTTGTGGTTGTATTTCGCTTAATACGCTACCACAAAAATTATAGAAGGCAGAAAATAAGAAGTAAATATTTTTTTTACAAAGACTGCTATATATTATTGCAAAGCTGATGTTTTGCACTTTAGCTCTATACAATGAATTACATCACAAATTATATTTCTGACAGGTTTTGAAGGTTAGCCTTCCAGATGTCAAAACCACACTTTCGAAAAATCCGTTTACACGATTTCCAATACATTCAAGGAAATCATCGCTGCCATAGTGGGCACTTCTTCTACGCTACTAACACGATCCAGTTCTCGACCACATTGTGCATAGCGATAAATGTGTTCTCTACGACAACCGAGGACGATTAGCTCAGTGGTTGGACGGCGATGAAGCTCCGCAGCACTTCACATAGCCGGACCTACGAGCAAAGAAGATCAAGCTGACAGCTAGGTGTTCTGTAGCTACTTTATTCTACAGCAGATTTCTGAATCCTAGTGGAACGATGAAGACAAAGAAGTACGTCCGGCATCGACGAAATGAATCAGGAACTTCTACTGCTGTGCCTCGAACTGGCCAACAAAAAGGGCTAATGTTTCTCCACGTAATCTACACTCACACATGGCATTGTCGAAGGAGGAATGCTTGAACGAGCTGGACTTCGACAATTTGCCTTGTTCACCATGTCCCCCAGAATCCTCGCCTACTAACAGCAATTCTTCAAGAATCTTGATAATGTCCGGTGAGAGAAATGCTTCAGAAACCAAGCCCAGGCCGAAACTACTTCCAATTACTTCGTACCCTTCAGAATTCTACAATTTCACACGGCTAGTATAAACAAGCATGTTTCTCGTTGGCAAAAATGTGTGCATTCTGAGCACTTCCAATACTATATTGGTAATGGAAGCAAAAATGATAGTAATAGTTCAAAAGCAAATGTTCGCAAGCACATGTTTAAAGCAATCCTCGACCTTGTCACTCATTTCTCCTTTTCACCACATCATGGCTGAGACATACTATCCATAAGACAGCAATATCTTCTAAGATTGTTCCACTTACACGAGGTTGTTACCTATTTGATACTTGAACGGCCCGTCCTCACTAGTTGTGCGGGCCTCAGCACAATTACCATTCTTCGGAGATTTGCTGGTTAAACCATTGTGGTTTCCTGGAATCCCTGATGACAGCTTGGCTAAAGTCTGCCCCAGGTCGTCACCACGACGGGCAGTCGCAGCCCTTATGGATCAGAGGGAGATTTACCACCATGCAACTTTGATACCAGGACGGTGGTGGATCCTGGCATTGGTTTACTCTTAGCTAGGCTTTCCTGATGGAAACGCCGGACTCCCTTCTCATCTTGGGAGACCCTGCCTTGGGACGAATCCCCCGCTGTACATCGCAGTTCTGACACGCAGGAACACCTCCCAGCGCAGGTTTTCAACTCAGGGCTTGTAGGTGGCCCATCATGAGTATTACGACGACCCATCCTTTTGTCAGGGAAGTGGGCATTCAACCATTCACGAAAGACGGTATTAAATTGTTAAAGAGCATCGTCTTGTTGTTTGAGAATCAAAACCATTACTATTTTTTTTTCATGCTGACAACTATCCAGATTTCATCACGTTGCATGCCATGGATGTCTATCGGAATCCATGATATCGTGAGGTACGATAATACCCACAACCTGTTTCGTTGAGTATCAGTTACAGATTCCGTACCCATGAGTTCTGCAAGACGATTCTTAATCGTCTTTGAATCAACTGCGGAATGTATTGCTTCAATGGTCCTTCAACCGTCGCATCGACTTTTTATGTGCGTTGGTGCATTGATCGACCATATGCGACTCTGATCAGCTGTTCCTCCTCAGTGGAAGGCACGTAATAAACGGTGGGTTTTTAGAGAATCTGTTGATATTATGGTTGTGATTTAGATTATCATTTTTTCTGCATGTGTCACTGGAGCGTTTGACATAGTAAACTGCCTATCAATATTCCCCTTCCTAGCTCCGAAGAAGGGGATACTGGCGAAACGTCAGCTTTAACGGAATAAAGAATGAGGTAACACCTAGTGTTTGCTCAAGAAGAATATCGAGAACTGAGAACAACATCCCAAGTAGATCGAATGCCTCGAACGGAAACTATACCTGAGCAGCCTATACTTACTTGGATGGCCGGCTTTCACTGGTTGTGCGGGCCTCGGCAGAACTTTCATTTTTTCGGAATTTGCTGGTTTAGCCACTGAGCTTCCCTGGACTGGTAAGGTCAGCCTAGCGATAGTCTGCTCCAAGTCGTCACCATCAGAAGATTTGCCACCATGCGACCTTTTTAATACCAGGACGGTGGTGGATCCTGGTACTGGTTTACACTTAGCTGGGAATCCTGATGGAAACGCCGGACTCCCTTCTCATCTTGGGAGACCCTGCAAGTGTATGAAGTCGCCCGCTGAACATCGCAGCTCGACACCCAGAAACACCTTCTAGCCACCATGAGGCGGTAAACCGTTGGCAGCTGATTGTCATATAAGCAGCAACAATACATCACTACCATGTCAGTCCGAAGTACCTGGCCATCCGTGGCGAACAACTTTACTGAATGGATGCTTCCAGTACTACCCATCTGAGTTGCTTCATGACTGACATGTCACCTGTATCACCTGTATCACCTGTAGTCCCGTTGATCGTCGAGTGACTCGAGCGGGAGCCAGTAAATCTTCCATTTTTCCCTGTCGCGTGCAAGAGTAGCCCAGTGGGTTCTGCTCGCTATAGAAACTCGTCGAGCATCATATCTTTCTTCTAGGCTCTTCGTGAAGAACTCTTACCATCGGGTCGGTGGTCTTCCTGCAGTACGTTTGACATCCCAAGGAATCCAGTCACTTACTGCTCTTGTCCATCGGTTGTCATTCATACGCATTGTGTGTCCGGCCCACTTTATCTTCGACAGTTTGGCGTACTGAACAGCATCTTTGATTTTTGATTGTTGACGCAGGTCGCAGCTTCGGATCCTATCCTTTACTTGTGTGAAACGGGATACTCCTAGCATCGCCCTTGGACTGCGCGTTCGATAACGCTGAGTGATCTTTCATCCTGCTTACGCGGCGACCAGGCTTCTGACGCATACATTAGGGGCAGGAAGAACCGTTGGGTGGAAAAAGTGGGCTCGGAGTCGGGTGTTCTTTCTCCTCTTCACTATATCCTCGATGCTTTTGAAAGCTCCCCAAGCCGCTCGTTTCCTTCTGCTCAACTTTGGAGCTAAGTCGTTCACCATGTTGATTTCTCGACCTAGATAGACATAATTGGACCATTCGGAGATCTTCGTTCCATTGAGCGTGAGTGGGGCATACGAAACCAAAACGTTCTTCATGAACATCGTTCTTGTGAGATTTAGTCGAAGACCAATCTTTTCACAGGCTTTATCAAAGTCGAAAAGCATACATTCCGCTTGGCTAATGTTTGGCGTTATAACAACGATGTCATTAACAAAGCGAAGATGATGTAACTGCCGACCATCAATTTTCACTCCCTTATTATCCCATTCCAGTGTTCGTATGACGTTTTGGAGGGTGGCGGTAAATAATTTTGGCGAGATGATATCGCCTTGCCTAACTCCTCTTTTGATGTCAATGTTAATATCATTGTAGAATGGCGATATCTTGATCGCGAAATTTTTGTACAGCTCACCAAGGATTTTTACGTACTGAGTAGGGACTCCTTGACTGCCAAGGGCTTCCATGATTGCTTCTGTCTCAATTGAATCAAACGCCTCACATAAATCGATGAAAGTGAGACAGAGCGGTCTTTTGTACTCTCGCGATACTTCAATGAGCCTTGTTATCGTGTGGATGTGGTCCACCGTACTAAATCCTTTTCGAAACCCTGCTTGCCCACATGGCTGTCCTTCGTCCACTGTTCTCTCAATCCTGTTTAGGATGACTCGAGTGAAATGTTTATAGAAGACAGGCAGCAAGCAGATTGGGCGGTAGTTGCCGATATCGTGTGGGTCACCTTTCTTGAACAGTAACACGGTCTTGCTGGTCTTCCACTGAGTAGGGACCTTGCATTCAGACAGGTAACGCGTGAACAGCCGAGCCAGTGTGTTTACGAGAACTGGCGGAAGGTTCTTCAGGTGTTCTGATTTTATCCTTTCCGGACCTAGTGCTGTTCGATTTTTCACCGACGAAATGGCATATTGGATTTCAGAAGGGAGAACCGGTGGCACAACACATCCATCCTTCTTTATTTCATATGACGGAAGGTGGATGTGGCTATCGAAGAGATCTGAGTAGTGTTCGTGAATGATTTTTCTCCATTGCCTTTCCGGACGCTGTAACTGTTCCGTCTGAGCGTCGGAGTGCAATCGTCCTGGTCTTGTAATTGGCGGAGCTTCGGTGGGCTTTGCGAATGCTTTTTCCAGCTTCTCAGCTTCGACCATTACTGCTGCTCGTGTAATTCCACGCTGGCGTATCAGCTCGAGTGTTTCTGAAGACAGACGTCTCTTGGTGACTTTCGAACTCTCAGCTTTCATAGCGCTAACGTGAAGATGTTGAATGAGCCGATCGTATTCCTAGTCGATGTTATCGACGACAACGGCATCTTCCCAACAGCCGACTAATGAATTGAATAAGTCCCAGTTTACGGTGGCTCTGGGACTTCGGCTTTTGAATTTAGCCGGTTTTTCTTCTTTCAGCGAGAAATAGAATCTTGCACGAAAGAGATGGTGGTCTGATCCCGCGTAGAATTTTGGGGCAACAGCGACATCGGTTAGGCAAAACCTTCGGTTTACTATGATGTGGTCTATTTCGCTATGCTACTCTCCATTGGGAGACTCCCACGTCCAGCGTTAAGAGTGGGGCTTCTGGAATTGCTAGTTAGTATGGATGGTAATGGTCGTCATGGTAAACTCAGACAGCCGCTCATCCTATTCATTCGATTCTAATCCGTAGGTCCCAATGTTACGTTCTTCAGGCGTTTTTCTTGGTCCAATCTTGGCGTTGAAATCTCCAATGATGACCTTGAAGAATGTATGGTCTTCTCTGAAGAACTCCAAATCCATATAGAGCGCTTCGTCTTCTTCTTCGCCATAGTTTGATGTCGGCGCGTAAACGGCGAAGATTGTCAAAGCCGGTATTGATCCACATCTTTTTTAATAGTAAACGTCCGAGTCGGGTTGTAAGCTGCTCGAACGAATCGATGTTCATGGACAAACTCTTGTTGACGAGAATGTCGACGACGCCGCCGACTCCTCTACTGTCGCATGTCCCGACGAACAGTTCTTCTCCGGGGGCGTTGAATGGGTGGCGTCGTCTCGTCTGGGCCAGGCCGATGACGTCGCACCTTATCCTTCTTGCTTGCATGAGCAAGTCTTCTATCGAGTACTCGGATGCAAGTGTATATGCATTTCAGGTACAGATCGTCACCATAGTTCTTTGTAATCCAGGCAGATTCCATTGGTCCTGAGATTTTAGCCGCCTCTCCGTACTCGTCCTACCCAACGCTGCGAAAATGGGGGCTCTTTCGGGGTCAGGGGAATGAGGCCCGTTTTTTTTCGACTGTGTTTAGCATTTTGGTACCCACGTATAGCTCTGCTGGGCTCTGAACGTGGGGGCTGTATATACTCACGGGTAGATTGACAGGCTCTCCCAGAGTGGGCATGGAGCTTATATGTTGGAGGGGACACCTAACGGCCTCCCATATACTTCCCTGTCACTTGATTGTAGGCTTTTGGCCGAATTGACTCGTAGAATACAATCCGCTTAAGCGAGAACGCACCCACACACGCATGCATGAATACTCCTAGCAAGTACAGAAAGTATAGTGCCAAATCGGCGAAGCAGAAACAGGGGAGTCAATCCCCTGGACCCACCTGCGTCTCAGGGTAGCAAAGGTTGCTTTTGGTTCGCGATTAATTTCCCTATCCGTCACCTGGGGACACGCCACGTAGCCTCGCGACTAACCGGCACGAGATCCCTCATATGACGGAGATCCGCGCTGACACTGACATGATCACAGATAATACGAAAACCAGTAGATTCATCAGTCCTTTTTAATCGGATTAGGTAATTACATGTGACACATGCTTCCCGTGATTTTTTCTAAACAGTAACACTTACGTTTCAACTTTTATATAGTGCCTGTTCTTTTTTTCATGGCAGGTCATAATGTGAACTAGAACGACAAGTTTGTTTAGATATGAGCAAAACCCACAACATCAGTTAAGCTTCAAACTCGAGATTACTGTTTCTGTGGGAACAAGTTGTGTTAACATAGTGTTTGTGCTGGGCAGAACATTTATATCTAGAGATTCAAGCTTTCATCGTTCAACAATCCAAGAACTAATAAATTTTTTCAAGAAGTCAACAATCCAAGAACTAATAAATTTTTTCAAGAAGTAGAGTAGTAGACACAAATTCAAAGGCCGCACCTTAAGTAGTAGCCACTAGTACTTGTCTTGAACACCGCTGCAAAACCATGCTCATGGGGATACCAGTAATCGTTTTTTTTGGCATGTTATAACGTGCTCTAATAGAAATTTAAAGGATTACTCATGAAACGCGAATAATGTTTGTGGAAAATAAACATTGAAGCCTAACTTGTTCTCCGAAACTATAAAGTAGTACAAATATAGTTGTAATTGCTTATGAATATGAGTAATTAGAAGATTTCTCATCCATCTCTACGAAATATCAGTGCCTGATGTGTAGAAATTTCCAGTTTATAGTTTAGTTTAAAGTTTCGATTCTTCATGATTCTGATGAATCCACAGTGTGTTCCCATTGTAGAGTATTGTGGATTTTTAGATGAATCTGGTTTCGATGTTTTGTAGTCGAATGATCCGACTATTTCAATCAGTACTTGGTGTAGTGAAGAGATCGTTGTGTTGTTCACGTAAACGTGACAACATCGGAGAGTTACCATTTACCGGTTAGTTACTTTAGAGTTTTTCCTTCTCGTTCTCTTTCCGCCTATAGTAATAAGTATCTCTATTCTCAGAGCCCATTTTCTAGTTGTCGTACGGCAGACTGCTCCGGAAGATCCATATCCGAGTGGATCGGTATCAACTGGTTGGGATAATCGATGGAGTGAAAAGCAAGCTGTACAGGAGCGGATCGATGAATGGAGACGTAAAAGGTTGGTAAAACGATCTGCGTTACATTGATCGGAAGTTTCTGCTCGGCCATTATGCTCTTGTTGTTCTCATTAACTGATCTTGTTGAGCTGATGCGAGGTTTGTATAAGTGTTGTTGTTGGGAGTCCCACCCGTAACAGCACGGCTCTGAGGAAGGCGAAATCGCCGAAAGGTCGGCCATCGACCAACAATAACAACAACAGCAACGACGACAACTTATACCAACCTCCCATTTGCTGAACAAGATCAGTTCATAAGAACACATAAATAAACATGTCGATTATTTATGCCGAGGTTTATAGGGGAGTAGATTGTTTGGGTCATGTTGTTCTGTTTTTGTGTTTACGTTCTTGTTTTTTTATTCAAGTAACTGTTTAGATGGAGGCGAATCACTCGTCAATAAGCGATGTTGATTTTTTCGATGATATGCAACCTAACATTGAAAAGGCAAAAAAGGTACGTTTTTCCTGGGAAGTTTTCGTTTTTGACTGGTTAATGTCATTGAAAGAAGCAGCTGTTCTTCCAGGTCGTTTTGAAGTCACCGATGTCGCAGGGAATTTCAGACGGCAGTAGGAATCTGTTTGGATTCACAGACGATACAAGAGTTGATGTGGTGAGTGGAGACGATTTTATATTTATTTTATGTTACTCTCTCTTGTGATTGAAAGCAGTTCGGATGACGAATGAAGTTGACTTTCGTTAGGAGATGAGACTGTTGAGCTTTCGGTGAACGCAGTGTATGGCGAGTTGAATTTCTTGTGTATTGCATCCTTTGGTTTTACGACCTCGTTTTTCGATCTAAAGTGCAGTGATTTACTTCATCACAGAAACTGAAACACGGTTTTGCTAACTAAGAAAAACAATACTGAAACGTTGATTTCATTCTACACTTTTAAGATTGGGTCTATCTCATTTCGTTATAAGCCATTTTTACAATTACAATAGCCTTTGTTTTTACTAGTTTCGTTTTGATGTGGTGCTTAATTACTGGAGTACTTGTTGTCACTCAAAAGTTTTAAGTCCAAAATCCGTTCAATTTGAAATTGACTCCGTTCTTCGTATTTGTTATTTATTATTGTTCTTCGTATTTTTTTATTTTTCCACTTCCTAGTTCGCTATTTCTGTTTCCAAACTTATTCATTGGGTAAACTCTCAATGGTTATGGTAGTTGTTCTTCTACTTACTAGTGATTTTTCCACTTCTTCCAAGCAGTCACGATCGCAGCCAGAATTACCGTTGCAGCATCTTATGCTCTGAGATTGGATTTCCCTTCCACAGTCCTCTGTAATATCATGCTTCAGTTCAGTTATTTAAAAAAAGTCATCTGCAAGAAGCCTTTTGCGATTATTCACTTATTTCGAGGTAAAATCCTCTTTCTTTCTGATTTTTATAAAATTTGACGGAACGTTAGCGTATTCAGTAACCATGGCAACGTATCTTAAGCAAATGTATGTCTTGGAGAGACTTACTATTTGCTATTGTCTCACAGTCGCTGGTAGTTTTATCACTGCTTAGGGTCTTTGCTGCTGATTCACTTTTCTTCTGTGCTGTTGACGTAATTCGTTCAATACGTTGAATTTTTTTTGCAATGAGATTGAACTTCCTCTTCTCGATCTCGGTCATTTTCTAGAATTGAATACGTTGGACACTTGCTCATAAGAGTTGGATTTTAGTCTTCAGATTGACATACTTCAGTACTACAATGTTGTCGCTCGGTTTCATATTGACATACTTCAAGGGTCACATCAATTCGTGAAGCTCCATCGTGTAGCATTCGAACATCCCTGATTATGGATTTCAATTTTTTTTGTTTTAACTGTAGGCGATGAACTCAAACTGTTAAAACACAGTTCAATATCCCATACATTGTACTCTGACGTCGTAAAATTTGGTGAACGTAGATGTAAACTCTTTGCAAAAGTTGCATTTTCAGTTCCACTTTTGGAGGGAATCCAGGAAGTACGGGAGGGTTTGTAATATTTTCATACAAGAGCTTAGCTTTAAATAAATCAATGCCAGAAGTTGCCGCCGTCTTGGAAGAAATCTAATTTTGAGGTGGTATTTCGTAGAATGTTTGGGAAAGATTTTGCCAAGGTAGCAGTATATTTTAAGTAGGAAATGTGCCAGGGCTCGCATGGATTTTCGTTAAGATAAGACTTCCAATTATTAAGTGCATTTCAGGGATAACATTAGGTGTTAATGACATTTTCTCTTCCGTAGTACAAAATGTTTCATGTTCAAATAAATTTTAAACCTGATGTAGTGGTTAGGTGCCAGCACTGGATTGGTACGAATTGAAGGACCCAAGATAACGATTGACTCAGTATCACGCCATGCACATTTTTCGCGACCTCTGTCATCTGTAACTATTTTTTAGACTTGATCAGAGTCTACACCGCTGTCTTTGGTGCATTGACGTATTAAGTTATTCGTTTAGTGTTTAGATAAGATATAAAAAGGCGGAATCTTAAAATATGTGAGGGAAGTCAGACGTTAAGCTTTAAAATTTTCTCCTCCAAAGACAAAGTAGATCAACTACCTTGCGATACGTCGTTGACATGAATGAAAATTTGAAGTCTTCATGACACTAACCAGTTTCAACTTTTTGTAGCCAGTGAAACGCAGCAAAGAACCATGAGAGATTTTGAGTTTATGAGTAGTCCAGAGACGAATGTTCGCCTTCCATGGAATACTGCGAATGGTAGGTGTGAGGTACAATTGCTCCGCCATTCACAGAGTGTAGCGCAGTGGTAAGGAACGAATCGAGCGCAGATAGCCTAAAGTTTTGTATTCAGGGCTGGGATTGAGAGGAGATCAGCCTACTGTTTTTCAGCAAGGTAAACTATAGTTTGCGGCCGTTAACGAAAAAATGTGATCGACTTGCGCTAACGATTTAATTGTGCCTCATAAATTCTAGCTTGCCTACATATCTGGTTAAGTAGTCGAAAATAGAGAATTTACATTGTTCGATTCGTAGCTGAACAGTTTCTGGCCAACAAAACATTGTACGGCCGCGTAAGTAAACGTAGGTATAAGTAGGACGAAGAACAGTCGTAGCATATCTGAAAGGAAGTCATGAGGTGTAAATAGTTTTCGTTGTATACTTCAGAACAAAGACCAAAGTCACGTTAAATTGATAAAGCTGTGGTAGTCCTTCCTTCCGAAGCTGGCTACTTCCTGAGAGTAATTCAGAGTTCATGCTAGTAGAGTTAATGTTAATAGTAGCGATGCTTAATATAATTTGTGCGCTTTTGGAAATGGAATGTTTTTAGTTCAGATAGTATATAACGATGTAACACGAAGAGATATTCTAAATATTATTAATAGTACCACTTGGAGCCTGTCCAATTAATGAGAGCAGTTAGGTGAAAAAGTACGATTTCTGGTTATGAGATAGGTGATGTTGACTATATTGGGTGGGAGAAATATGGAACGTCGAACATGATGGTGCTTTGCATTATACCGCCCCCTAGCATTTCGTAAAGGTGGGCGGGATGGAGGTTTTCATCACCAGCAAGGTCGCATATAATCGTAGTCGGAACGAACTCAAAACCATTTTTCAATTTTTTGGACAATTCTATTAGCACTCAAAAATTAACCCTTAAAGAACTCGCATTAATGAGATTAAGGATCAAGAGTTGTGAACGCTATTCAGATGGGCGATATATTGGTAAGTGGTGAAAGTAAATTTAAGGAATATTGATATTGTAGTGTGTCTACGAGGGAATTCTCTTGAGAAATGTGATCAGTAGATTGTTTTGAATGGGGCATGAATAAATTATTCGATCTCGTAACAACTACTGCTTTTGCTCGTAAGCGTGAGTGAGGAATGCTCCTCATTAAGTATTTTCGTTTGGTGAGTATGTATATCATATGGATTTCTAGTCCGGCAAAGCTATTGTTTCTAGAGTGATCGTTTGAAAGTTACCCCATATTCATTACCGGTGCAATGTGAATCGTTTCCAGAAGTGCTAGGTTTGATGGATGTGCCGTAAAGGTGATTACGGTAGGAAATATACAAAATTGCATGTCCTGATTTTATTATTTGCAGAAAAAATGAAGTATTTAGAGTCGACATCCATATATTATACCATTTGTAGCGCTTGTTTTTGTTTGGTATTTATTTTGAAAGTGATGCGAATTTTGAACTTTCGACTTAAACTATATAGCTAAAGACACATGTCTTCAAATTCTGGAGAGCCTCATTAATATACTTGCGGCGGCGTAACCCCCTATAGATGTCATTTGTAATAGGACATTGAGATCGGTATGACCTCTATAGAGGTCATTATGTTCCCTTATAGTTTATTTTAAAGAGGAACCTTTTTTTTCTACATTTTTTGTAGTCATTCGGCAGCTTTCCAACTCAGATTTTGTGACGTCGTCGAGCAGGTGAAGCTATATTCTGCACTTAGAAATATGCAAAAAACTTTTTTCTCGAATACCGTTATTGACCAAGAATTTGGCTCGTAATTAACTACTCTTTAAATTCTAATATAATGAACCACAGTTATCTTATGGAACGGACAGGTATGAAAAGTACAAAAATAAACTTGACATGAGCTGCAAAGCCTTCCAAATGTGGACATCAAAGTGTGTGCATGAACGATAAAATAAAGGTTTCTCCACAATCCTGTCATGTTCGCGACAGCTTACATGCTTTTTGTTATTGATATAACAAGGTTTATTGTGAAAAAAATCACTACGTCCAGCAGAAAATTCGGCATCGTTCCATGCGCCGACTATGAGAAACCAGGTGTCGTCGCAAATGTGTTAGGCGGATATTGCTGCTTCATCTTAATTCATTTTTTTTCTTGTTGGTTATAGCACCATTAGCAAACCGGTTGTCGTATATGTGGTGTGGAGTGTTTCTTTTGGTGTTAAACAACGTGAGATGCTGGTGAACGATGGATGATGTAGGGACGAAAGATGTCATACGTCGTGGTGAGAGGTAATCCGTTTCAGAAACTATACTGATAGGCTTAGTCGTGTTAGATCATCGTGACATGCTAAACACAGGCGAACATTCCGACATTGTCATGTGACGAGCGGAATTTCCGGATGCATCGCGCTATCCGGTGATCGGCGAACGATAGATTTTGTTTGTGCGATAATAGATTCTAGATCGCTCTAAAGTGGGGAAACGAAATCGAATTGCATGATGCGCAAACGTGAGGTATCGCCATCTAGCGTGCCAGTGACGTAGGCGAACTATGAGAGTTTCCTTTTCGACGGCTGTCAAAAATGTTGGGGATTTTATTGTACGTTCAGGCAATGCATCTATGAAGATGAGGAAAACTGAGAATTTACACATGTTTTTTGCTTGTAATATCTAGCGGATGAGTGCTGCATAATCACACCAGCTACGATGTTTGTAGTCCATCGGTACGTGTTTGTAGGACCATGTAATTCGTTGTACAGTAACAATGCGTTTGATTTCTCTTAGTTCTGGATGTGCCAGATTTCTATTACTTGGAAGGTTGTGCCTTTTGTAGTGTAGGATCACGATGCACGATACAGATGGCTAATGGAGATAGTGGACAGAGTTTGTTGTTTTGCGAATTAGATGTGGGATGAGTGGGGAGCTCTAAAAGTATGTCCGGAGGCGAGAATACGGAAACTATTGCTATGCCGGTTTAGAACCAGTAAAGTAATTAAGAAAGTGATTGTCTAACAATTTATTGTGTGAGAATACTGGAAGTTCTGATGTTCTTCTAAGTGGACCTATATAAAACTTTACGGCGATCATCTTTTCGACATAGTTGTTGTTGGTGTTATTATTATTGTTATTGTTATTGTTATCGTCGCTGTAAATATATGCGGATATCAATTAGTACTAGGTGTTATAATGTATATCTAATACGTTATCTGTTATATTTGTTTTTTTTTTGAGTACTCACATGAAAAGTATGGTCGTAGACCAGAAATTTCATACCTTCGCCTTTTAGGCTTTGAGTGCTCAGCTTGGTGATCTGGATGATGAGGAAATGCCAGCCTGGGACGACGATATTGACTCGACGCTTCGTGCGGTATTTCAACATCATAATTTGTTCACCTTTGTGAAAAAGTTTTTTCTTCAAATAGTTGCGAAACAGTAGGTGTTGACTTTCTATAGAGTCATGATAGAAATTAACGTGTTGTTTCAAAGTATTGGAAAGAACCTGTTGGAACACACTTTGTTGAAAAACGGTTTACTTCAAACTGTTGCGAAACAGTGGCCATTAACTTTTTATAGAATCGTGGTAGAATTAACGTGTCGTTTAAGTGTACTGGGGAAATTCTTTTTGAATCATGTTGAAACAAAAACTGTCCTTAAATAATTCGATGTTTCTCTTCAATAAGTAGACACGAGGTTGTTATTATAAGACTTATTAGGATACAGTAGCTGACGTTTCGGCGGTTTCGCTTTCTTCAGAGCCTGGAAAGGTCAAATTGTCTTTAAATACAATGCGTGCCGTTAAAATGATGAGGTCGGGAGAATAATATGAAGAATATGAATTGAAATGTTGCTATCTCTCTTTAACAGTGCATAATAATTGTATTTGTTGTGTTTGTCTAATATAACTTGTAATAGTGATCAAAAGAGCAAGGATAGAGGCGCGCTGTGCATTTCACTCCATTCCTATTGTCGTGGAGGTGATTGGGTGCATAGTTGATTCTGTAGAATGCAGTGGCTTAACGGTTAAATTTTCTGCTTTTTTTAATTTTCTAAGACAAGTTTGATACCAAGTTCCTCACCTCTGAGCTATGGAAAGCTTGGGTAGCCCATTAGTTGTGTATCGAACCAACGATTACGTGTGTATTGCTGTGCACCTGCAACCAGTGCAGTACATTCGCCTCTGTTGACGGTTACAGATTGTTTTGTTTTATTTTGTTTAGAACTCTGTTTTATTTGTTCGTAATAATTTGTATGGGTTAAAACGTTTTCGTTTTGAGCATCGAGCTGAGAAGCACCGTAGTCGTATAGAGGAACATGATCGTCGTATGAGAGAGAAACGCAATGAACGAGCAGTAACGGGTTATCTGTAGAGTTTTTAGTTTTACAAAGTATTAAAGCTCTATTTGTGATATTTGTTAACTTCTTTTTTGCGAATAATCGTTTCATCATGGAAATTGAACTGATACTGCCTATGCTATGTGAGAATGGCTCAGCGATGAAGAATGTGTTGGTTGTGTCATTTCCCTCGATCTCTAGTACGTCTGTGTTCATTTGCAATTTTTCCCTTCTGATACTGCTTGCCATACCATCACTAAATGACTGTATTGCTTTTAAGAAGCGGATTTCTTCTGGCCTAGTTATGAATAATCACTATCTTGCTATGTTGATAAGCGAACACAAGGTTGTTATAAGACTGTTGTTGTTGTTGTTGTTGTTGTTGTTCGTTTCAGCTCCTTCACTTTCTTTGGAACCGCAGCGATTCGAGTTCAGTGTGCGCATCAGTTGTTTTTCTTGATGTATTTGCTCGAATTTGCTCGAATCGAGTCTTTCGAGTGGAACACTGCACGAGTGGCGTAACCTAACTCAACAGTGACCCTTAACCTTACCTCCCTTGAAGTGACTAAGAGCATTGCAGAGTGACGTTACAATACTTGTGCAGTTTTCCAGTCTTCTGGGTTAGCAATAGTTTATCAAGACAGCAAGAATTTGGTATCTTTCTGTCGTTATTATGTGTATATAGTACTTTCAAAGAATGTTCTTCATATTTTGTTCAAATTGCTACATGTTGATAGCGCTGAGAAACTCGTTATTTAAGTATTTAAAAAAGTTGTTTTTTTTAGAATACATATCTCGTGAAGTCATCATATGGCGACTTTAGAATTCGTGCTAACATCCTGATGACTTTAAAAGTACAGGAAAAGGCAGGCAATCATACATCATTTCTTTTCATGCCATAAAGGTGGAACAGCATAAGGAAAAAAAACTGGGATGGTGGAATGTGGATAAGCACTTGCGTACCCATTACGATATGGACCAGTAGAAAGCAAATAGGGACTGGATTTCTGAAGAATGTCGACTAAGATTAGTTTATGAGAACTTGTAAGCTGTGGTAATCACGTCATTTCTATATGAAATTGCAAAGATGCAGAATTAATGATGTGAATAACACCAAATCGAGTTATTTGATCAATTTCAAAGAATAAATTGTTACATAAATAGTGATTTGTTAGACGTTCATCGAAAGAGGTGTTTCGCACCATTACTGTTGTTCTTTGTATTTCATGTCTCGAAACACTATTGAATAAATTGAAAACTAAAAATCTGTAGGAAATCCTCCAAACTTTCTTCCAAGTCTTCCAAGATTATTTCAAAAATATAGGCAGAGATAGTTTCTGTTGTTTTATACTGGATACAGCATTGGTCTCGGCCTCAAATAAAGTGCACAATGGATACTGTTAGGAGGACAAGTATATCACCGAAACAATAGCCTGCCAATCGTCATTCTCGCTTTGAGGCCCCAGGCTTCATCAGTTTTTATGTGGTCTCTCTAAGAGAGACGGGCAGTGAAAAAAGTCGAAGTAGGTTGATGAATGAAATAAGTGCAATGTTGATGACGCATAAGTAAAACGATTGAGCGATCAGAAATATCGTGCGCGTTACCAGAAGATATTGCTATGAGTAGCTTGTGCCCCTACATCTCTATTTTCATTACTCTCCATTCTTTATGCTAAGAATTTTTTTTCTGTCAAATGATTGCATTTTTGTCAGTGAAAATATTGATTGAAAATGTTCAGAGCAAGTAAAAATTCTCGATAGTCCCTTGTTATCCTCAAGGAGGAAATTACAAAGTGTTGGCGACAGACGTATTTGTTGTCGATCACATTAAGCCACACTAGATACGATCTGGTCGCTTAATCATTTCCAGTCATGTCCCCTGTCGTAAGAAGATCAGTAATGATTATTGTTATTTACTTATATTCACTAACTTGTCTAACTAATGCAGTCGAACTAACCATGTTTTACCTACTTGAGCACTTGGATGGTCCGTCTTCCCTGGTTGTGCGGGGCTCAGCATACTCTCCATTTTTTCGGAGTTTTGCTGGTTTGCTATCGCGGTTGCCTGGAGTCCAGAGGTCAGCCTAGCCAAAGTCTGCCCTAGGTCGTCACCACCACAGGCAGTCGCCATCCTTGTGGATCAGAGAGAGATTTGCTACCATACGACTAGTTTAGTACCTGGACTGTGATGGATCCTGGTATTGGTTTACTCTTAGCTAGATTTCCTGTTGGAAACGCGAACTCCTCAGCTTGGGAGACCCTGCCAAGGGGATGAATCTCCCCGCTGTACATCGCAGCGCGACACCCAGGAACACCTCCCAGCCACAATAAGGTGGTATACCGTTGGGAGGAAGCATGTTTTATAATATATTAAAATAAACTTTACCGATCGAAAGGAGGTTTGAACTTTTCCATTGAAAAAATCCAATATTAGAGTGGGAATGGTGACATTAGTGAAATATAGGGCCATAATGTTTTAAATAATGGATAGAAGTGGGAATGGGGCAGTCTTACTTTGTTCCTATCGAAGAACACGTCTTTTATGGAACTTCAGTTTTCAAGGTGACGGAAATCCCGGTGCTACACTAGAAAATCGGACCGCATACCCTGCTTACAAATCAACCACATCCACATGAACGTGAAGTGCTTCGTGTTTGAATATCTATCTAATATTGCTTTACCATTATGATATCACAATGCCACCAATTTTCCTATCTGGAGTCATTGCCACTCGTTCTGCAAAAATTTGATTATTCAACAATGTTATTTGTGTAGGCTATCAAGTTTCACTTTCGGGGATGTCCATTCAAAAGCACTTTCGACGGTGTGTAGCGCGGTGGTCGGAGGCACCCTGCAGTACACATGGGATCGATCTCCGCGCTCCAGGCTCACTAAGCCCTCTATCCCTCCGGGCTCAGAAAATTGGTATCAGACTTCTCTAGGAGGATAGCAGCGCTGGTTCGATACATCGGTAGGTCACCGCGAGTAACTCTAATGGTCATATATGCATTCAGTGACGTTCAGTGTATGCATGCCGCATCCCTCGGCGATTGACCAACGCCGAGAGCTTTATCTTTTTTGTCCGACAGCGATTTTAAAGTGCTGTGCTGTACTGAGCATAGACGCTAACTATGAAAAAATATATGATCACATTGATATAAACGATATCCTGTCAGCACTGCTGAAATGCTGCTCAATATCCGGATTACGAAACTGCTCGAACCAGCTTGGAGGTTTAAAACGAATTAAATACATTATTCGAACAAAATTTTTTTCCCGCATACTGCTGTCATCCCCTAAGAATCACCAGTAAAGCTGAGAAATCTTGAGAGAGCAAAACGGTTTTGCGTAAAGCACTGGACTACAGAGAACTTTGATGGAAACATATTTCTTTCAATATGGGTGGGCTTCGTTCTTATAGCACCTCAACCACAGAAAGAATTCTGCTCCATCAACATAACACACATTTTTCAATACTGGCCGCACGCATTGCAACTCATCGACGTACTTCACAGTTCGTATACTCGATCTAAATATGTCATCATCATGACTCAGCAAAATATGTTATATTGTACCGTATATTTAAAGTGTATTATTGCTGGTTGGAGTACAGGTGAAATAGTTCTTAGTAAATGTGCTCTCTGTATCGCTTCTTCCGATGTCGTCTGAACCGGAACAATTCCCAGTTTAGAGTTCCACCCGTTTAGTTCTAAATCGCTATTTCTTTTTGTTCATAACGCCTTTTTATGTTTTCATGGAATATGGATTTTTTTCATATACTTATTAAGGAGATTTCCATAAAGTAATATCTTGTTTGATGACACACCAACGAAAACTACTATAAATGGCCTTTTCCATGAATATCATCTGAAATAGCCGTACTTCCAGCGTCACATGTTACTCGAGAGCCAGTAGAATCAAGATTTCGGGTTAAAACTGTCTGGTAGATGGCCTTACTGCAAATGTTTGTAAATTGTTAACGAATTGACACAGTGATGTTATGCAGTAGCTATTTGATCTTTGCTCGTTTGATCGTTTTGATACATTTCATCTCTTTCAGAACCTAAAATAATTACACACAGTTTATTCCTGTCCAACATTTCCTCAACGCTTGCAGTTGTGCTCTAAAGTTCATGGTAGGATATCGCATTATGGGCAGAGCAGCCATTGTATTTGAATTGTGATAGAGAACCAGCTAACGCAAAGCAATTATGACGTCAGTTCTTTTTTGAGGATTTTCAGTGCACACCAACACAACTCCCCAGCTCTCCAAGCCGGTTTTTTGTGGAATTCCTCACTCTTGTGTTAGATTGATAACATCTTCACTGTTTTTCTTCAGTGAGGAAGAAACATCGACGTTAGACAAGAATGTTAGATACCAGAACACGATGACCTCTACGTGTGATAGTTTCAAGGCAACGGAACGAACGAAGCAACTGTTACATTCTGCAAGACTTGTGAAGATTTGGTGTACACGTATCTAAATGGATGTTATGTGGAATAAATTCATTGTTCAAGATAAATGGAATCCTCAAAAAAGCTTCTGTGATAGTATACGAGGTATTATCCAATTTTGGTATAATATCATCAGGCACCATGAGATTGTAATAATACGAAGGCTTGATAGAACTATCCAAAGTAGTGGTTATAGTTTCTCGGCTTTAGGAGCATTGCAACTTATTAGTCGTAGTTGTAGTGAAATAGGAATCGGATGAGCCGACAACGACTGTGAACTAGAGCGTTTTAGATTCGCCATTGTATCCATCATGGTAGAAGTGTCTGATGTATGGGTATTACACTATGCACGTCATTACCAATGTTCGAATAATGCGTCTTCATTTAAATGATGTGGTAGAAAGAAGTATTTTTTGAATGTTGTACTTGTAAAGCTATTCGTCTTCACGTGTGATCACCAAAAAATGAAAAAAAAAGCTCGACATTTCTTTCCGGATATCTAGTCATGTGTAAACAAATGTCAGTTATTACAGCATCCTCTAAGAACCACGTAATCTTTATAGATGTCCTGGAACCTTTTGACGCTGCTTTCTCTTGGCTCAAGAAAAGATCTGGTCCAACCAATGGTGGAAGAAATTGTCCTAATGCCCGTGCAATTCTTCATGATAGCTGGCCATTCAACGTCTAAGTACTTGGATACTTGACCACTTGGACGGCTCGTCATCGTCAGTACTTGTTGTGCAAGTCTGAGCACATTTTTTATTCGTTCCTTTATCATGCTATCGTCGTCCAAGGTGGTCGTTTGCTTTGAGTATGGTGTTGCGAGCGATTACCACACCCAGAGCCGTTTGCAGCTGCAAATATAGCCGTTTGATTTTAGCTACAAACACGATCGGCCAGCGATTAGACAACACTATATGACATTTATATACTTTTGGAGTCCACTCTACAATTCTTCTTGTCCATCTGTTGTCTGCTTTTGTCATTATATGACGGGGTCATTTATGTTTTGCTTTCGATGCGTATTCTCCTGGATCTCAAAGATGGGATAAGCTTCGAAGATCTGAATTGCACAGCCCAACTGAATGTGTGCCTGATAGTTTTCAGAACATGTCGTTTAAGTGCTCCATGGATGATGTGCAGATTTTTGACATGGTTGGAGTATCAACCGATTTATCTGTCCCGTTAGAGCTCTGTTGAGTCGAAAACGTTAGCGTGCAGTTTTGGATTCGTTGGTTGATACAGGCTTGTCTGCCGTGCGTGACCGCGGCACATGCTCATGTTGTTCTCTGTGTTCATTTAACGCTCAAGGTACGTGTACGAGGTAGTTTCTGTAATGAAAAGAACCGCCAATTTCTATTGGTTTAATATTGTACCATGGCTTTTTCATTACCTTGTTTTTCTTCCGATTTATGCATATTTAAATTCTTTTTGTGCTTCCTAGAGCTTATTGAGCAAAGTCTCTTCTTCACTGGTATTATTCAAGGAAATGGAGATCTCGAAGGCAAACGATGATTTTACAGGAACTAGTTATTGATGTGCGTGCTGTTCTCGTCTCAATCATTGTCCACAAATTAAGCACTGAATGGCTGGTGATATAGTGTCGCGTTGTCGAATATCCTTTTCTTCGAGGATGGTATAAAGTCGATAGAAAATTAGTATTTCGGTGGTATAGTTCCGATAGCAGTCAGCTAGAATTCCTATGTAGAACGGTTTCACTCCTTGGTAGGCGAGCGCCGAGAGGTTCGTAGCTGTTTCTACGCTGTCGAACGCTTTCTCAAACTTGGTAAACGTTAGATGTCTGCGACATTGGGCAGAGTATTGGTGTGGCCTTGGTAGCAGATTCGCTGTCGAAATACTATCTCAATCGGTTATGCCTCCTCCATTATATACTATAGCATAATCTTCATTGAGAACTAGAGTACAGTTAACAATATAGTAGGAACATAGTGGAAAACTCATGTAGGTTGCGAGAAGTACATATAGCCTTGTACACTTGAGGTCATCCGTTGTCGACTGTGATGTTATCGAGTCCTCGAGCTGCGCTTGTTTCCATACTTTCTATCGCATATTAAACATTCAAGGATAGAATGTGGAGTGGTTTTTTCTCCAGCAGTGATTTTACGTCTGAGACGGGGTTTGTGAGAGGAAAATGTTAGAATGGAAGTTTTCCGTTCCTTGATGATCAACTAGGGAGCTTTCATTAGCAAAGATCTTTCCAATTTATCTAAAAAGTGAGGATTAGAAATCACTTAGCATCCATACGAATCTTTGTAGACCAGCTCTGCCGCTTTATGTTGCTGATACAGACAGTGTAATATGCCCTGAATGTTGAGTTGCTGTAGTATAGGGATCAAATCTTTTCTAGATTACTTGTAAGATACATTAGAAACATGTAGTAGATTACCAGCTTTCATAAACAATCTGGTGGTCGATATGTGTATTGCAAGAAGCTCTGTTACGGAATGTAAAGAAAGATGAACAATTTAGTGGTGCAAAAAGCTCCTCAGTGATCATTACTGATGGTTAGTTCCAGCATGTGATTTTTAGTGACATTATCGGCAAGGAATGTTTTAAATCCTTTCTTTCTTTCCATTAGGGCTGTCTCATATATACGTGCCAGAATCAAACAAAGAATTTCACTTTTTTTCAATAGACAAAACTTAAGTAAGAGGGCGTTAAATAAAAGGCATCGGTCTTCCGTTCAGGGATATGGCATACATTCGACTCCATTTAATATCACAGAGCTGAATAAGTGCAGTTTGGCCTATATAGTGACTCAACGGAGTCTAGCAAAGTCGGCTTTCTTTACCCTCGATAAACAAGTCCAGTACCAATTCACCGACCTGGGAAGGACGGAGAGAGCTTGGTTAGTCCGGCACGCAAGTACCAATCAAAAGACAGTGTGTGTATTACAGGGTGTTTCTAACTACTGCTTTACACGTTTATTTTTTTGTATAATAATGTTTTCAATCTCTGAATTCGGAGAATATGATGACTGATTTATTTGTATTAAGGTGCAGAGCACCGTAGTGTTATGGTGTGCCACTGTAATCGGTAGCTAGCATTAACGCTCTAATGAAGCATTTTCCAGTTACGGTAGCTAGTGAATAATGGGAATTTGTTGCTCCAGAAGACCCATGCTTAAAATAGACGAGAATATTGCATCAAGCACAAAATTCGGAACATCCAGCTGGCGTGAAGTGGTTAGCATTTGAAGGCGATAAAACGCAATTTCAGACGCTATTGTCCTGTGAACCCGCTCTTTCTGAATGAGTGTTCTTTGTTCGATTTTTTTTTCCCTTATTTGTTCAACGAATCCGTATCAAAGGTTAATCAATGTTTTTTTAAGTGCCCTTTCTACAAAACCGTCGCCTTGATCTCTTTTTTTTGCTGTTTTCTAAAGCCTATTGGATGTTGCACTTTTGATAGCCATATTTATAGAAAGCGATAATGAATAACCATTATTGCAGTGTTCTCTGAATCTGGTCTCTTTGAAAATATATTCATTCGATCCACGGATCTCTCTTATATGAGCGATCTCGAGCCGGTTATTCGCGAGGCCACGTGGCGCGTCCCCAGGTGGCGGATAGGTGGTTAATCGCGGACCAAAAAGCGACCCTGAGACGCAGGTGGATCCAGGAAAAGGACTCCCTGTTTCTGTTGCGCCGATTTGGCACATACTTTCTGTATGTACGAGGCATATTCATGCATGCGTGTGTGGGTGCGTTCTCGCTTAAGCGGATTGTATTCTACGAGTCAATTCGGTCAAAAGCCTACAATCAAGTGACAGGGAAGTTTATGGGAGGCCGTTAGGTGTCCCCTCCAACATATAAGCTCCATGCCCACTCTGGGAGAGCCTGTCAATCTACCCGTGAGTATATACAGCTCCCACGTTCAAGCCCAGCGAGCTATACGTGGGTACCAAAATGCTAAACACAGTCGAAAAAAAAACGAGCCTCATTCCCCTGACCCCGAAAGAGCCCCCGATTCCGCAGAGTTGGGTAGGACGAACACGGACAGGCTGCTGATATCTCAGAGCCATTCTAAGCTGCCTAAACAGCAAAGAACTTAGGTGACGATCTGTACAATGGAAGCACACTTGCATCCGAGTCCTCGATAGAATACTTGCTCATGCAAGCAAGAAGGATAAGGCACGACGTTATCGGCCTAGCCGAGACGAGATGACGCTGCCCACTCAACGCCGGCTATGACACCGGAGAAAAACTGTTCCTCGGAACACGCGAGAGCGAAAGGGTCAGCGGCGTCGGCGTTCTCATCAACACGAGTTTGTCCATGAGCATCGCTTCATTTGAACCACTAACAACCCGAATCGGTCGTGTACGATTGAAGAAATGTGCATCAATACCGGCTTTGACAATCTTTGTCGTTTATGCGCCGACATCAACCTACGACGAAGAAGAAGTGGAAGCGTTCTACATGGATTTAGAGAAGCTCTACAGAAAAGACCATACATTCTTCAAGGTCAACATTGGAGATTTCAAGGCCAAGACTGGACCAAGAGCGGCTGTCCGAGTTTATCATCGACCAAGACCATTCATGGCAATTCGCAATTCCAGAAGCCCCACCCTTAACGCTGGACGTGGGAGTCTTCCAGTGGACAGTACCATAACGAAATAGACCATATCATAGTAAGTAGAAGATTTTGCCTTACCGATGTTGCTGTTGTACCCAAAAATTCTACACGGGATCAGAGCATCGCCTCCTTCGTGCAGGATTTTATTTCTCGCGGAAAGGAGAAAAAGCCGCTAAATTCAAAAAACGAAGTCCCTGTCCCATCATAAACTGGAACTTATTCAATTCACTAGTAGTCCGTTGGGAAGATGCCGTTCTCGACAACGTCGACGAAGAATACAATCGGCTCATTCAACATCTTTACGTTAGAGCTATGAAAGCTGAGAGATCGAAAGTCACCAAGAGACGTCTTTCTGCAGAAACACTGAAGCTGAAACGCCAGTGTGGAATCGCACGAACTGCTGACAACCACGAACTGACGTATGAACTTGCAAAACAATGCAGAGAGGCGGTAAAAAGAAGATGTTACAGAGAGAAGAGTTACAGTTGTCGTCGAAGCTGCGAAGGATGGGTAAAGCATTTGCAAAACCCACCGAAGCTTCGTCAATTATAAGAGCAAGGTGATTGCACTCCGACGCCCAGAAGGAACAGTTACAGCGTCCAGAAAGACAATGGAGAAAACCATTTACGAATACTACTCAGATCTCTTCAACAGCCACGTCCTCCTTCCCTCATATGAAACAAAGGACGATGGGTATGTCATACCACCTGTTCTGTCTTCCGATATCCTACATGCTATTTCATCTTTAAAAAAATCGAACAGGCACTAGGTTCAGACCGGATAAGATCTAAACACTTGAAGAACCTTCCGCCACTCCTGGTAAACACACTGGCTCGGCTGTTCACACGTTATTTGTCTGAATGCAAGGTCCCTTCTCAGTGGAAGACCAGCACGGCCGTGTTATTTTTCAAGAAAAGTGACCTCCACGATACCGGCAATTATCGTCCATTCTGCTTGCTGTCTGCCGCAAGACTCACAGAAGTATCGCGAAAGTACAAAAGACCGCTCTGTCTCAATTTCATCGATTTAAAGAAGGTCTTTGACTCAACTGAGATAGAGGCAGTCATGGAAGCCTTTGATAGTCAAGTTCATAGTTCATATTCAGTTTATAAAGATTTTTCTTGAGCTTTACAAAAACTCCACAACCAAGAGATCACCATTCTACAACGATATTAACATCGTCCTCAAAACAGGTGTTAAGCAAGTGGGTACCATCTTGCCAAAATGATTCACCGTCACCTTCGAGAACGTCATGCGAACGTTGTAATGAGACAACATGGCAGTGAAAATCGATGGTTGGCAATTACAGTACCTTCGCTTTGCTGACACATCGCTCGTATAACACCATACATTAGCCAAGCGGAACGAATGATTGCCGACTTTGGTAAATCCTGTGGAAAGATCGATTTTCGACTAAATCTCGGAAAAACGATGTTCATGTTCATGAGGAACGGATTGGCTTCGTATGACCCATTCACTCTCAACGGAACGAATATCTTCGAATGCTCAACTTACGTCTATCTAGGTCGAGAAATCAACATGATAAACGACTTAGCTCCAGAGTTGAGCAGAAGGAAACAAGCGGCTTGGAGAGCTTTCAAGAGCATCGGGGGATGTAGTGAACACAAAAAAGAACACCCGACTCCATGCCCACCTTTTCGACTCGACGATAATTCCTGCCTTTACGTATTCGTCAGAAACCTGGTCGCTGCGTAAGCAGGATGAAAGATCACTCAGCTTAATTGAACGCGCAGTCGAAAGGCTATGCTACGAGTATCTCGTGTCACAGGAGTAAGGGAAGGGATCCGAAGCTGCGCCCTGTGTCAACGATCATAAATCAAAGATGCCTTTCTGTGCGCCAAACAGTCGAATATAGGATGGGCAGGACCGTATGATCGACAACCGATGTACAAGGGCCGTTAGTGACTGGATTCTTCTGAATGTCAAACGCACTGCAGGAAGACCTATGAACCGATGGTTAGAGTTCTTCACAAAAAGCTTAGAAGAAAGATGTGATTCTCAACGACTTCCTAGAGCGAGCAGAACCTACTGGATACTCTTGCGCGCGGCAGGGAAAAAATGGAAGATTTACTTCCACCCGCTCGAATCATTCGGCGATCAACGGGACTACAGGTGATACAGGTGATACTCATTCGACATTAGATTTTTTTGAGCACATCAACTTTCCTTGCATGCGAAGCACTATTTCTTCCACCTGCCAAATCCACCTAGACCCTTATTTCTCCTTAGTTGGCAAAGTGTTGCCAGACTTCTCTACGAAACTCCCATCGATCAAAATGAGCTACGAGCGCTCAGTCACGGCAATCGGTTTATTATAGGGAGAATCTACTCGATTAGCATTGAACGGCATTCATAAAGAAGACCAAAAATCCTCAAGCAGCACCGGAACTAACAGTAGAAATCTAAAGACGTTCGCTGGTCATTGATGCGGGGAGACAAGTCGAATGAAGAAGATTAGTCAGAAATTTGTTAACAATTACTCTGTATGAATTTGTCTTATTGTAGCATTTGAGTTTAAAAGGAATGTTTGTGATATAGACGACGTTTATTTTCGTGAATTCATTCCACTATATATATATATATATATATATATATATATATATATATATACACATAGTAGCTAAATATATATATATATGTATATACATATATAAGAACTAGTATATATAAGAACGATAGAACTAGCTGAGAGACAGGTGAAACGAAGGACCCGCATGGTGTGGTGGTGAACGCGTTACTCCCTGGAAAGGACAATAACGCGTTCGTTCCCCACCGCAGACACCTGCGGTCCGAAGTTTTGCAAATATCTCAGCATTACAGAAGTTATATATATATATATATATATATATATATATATATATATATATACATATGAAAGCTAAAAAAGCCTAAACCACTACACATGTCTTATGCGGAATAATCTTAGTCTCAGGGCAGTAAACCTCTATCCATGCCATAAGGGCAGGCGCTGACAGTACACGAACAAATCAGGACCACCTCGGGGCGGGGCAAAAAGGGAGAGGAATTGCCTATTCAACAGCAAACCATCCTCGATACACCCACCACACGTTGTGTGCACCCGTATACTACGTGGGGTAGCAGGCTCTCATGTCACGATTTATAAAAGAATTGTTACAAAGAAATTTCGATATCAGGAGTGGAAAGGCCTGCGAAGACGAGCATAGGATCGCTAAAATTTTCAGAGGGAGACGAAAAACAGGCCAGAAACGGTGTTGATAGGCTTTTGTTCAAAACACGCTTTCTTTTTTGGAATTCGTTCCTCAGTAAGAAAGAAAACTGCCAATGGACCTAAAAATCATCTAATGGCACAACTCGTGCGGAACCAGGCTACATAGTTAGAATATTGCGGAACAAGGCCCAGTTTTTTCAGTCAAGAAGTTCGGATCACATCCTTGTCATCTTCGCGAAAGCTAGCCATCCAAGTAACCAAATAAGTACTGCGTAGTAAACAGCAGTGAGGCGCCACACATGTGCTTACGATCGTTGAGATGACCGCGTTCAGAAGCATTAATCCCGTCAACACAATTTGTTCTGCAAAGGTCTGAAAGTCTGAACATCAGACCACATTTGAAAGTTATCGTTTAGATTGAAACAATTTCTGGTTTTGTTCATTATTTATTAATAAATTACTTATGAATGATGCAAATGAGATCAATTAATATTATAGCGAGAGGAAAAAATTTGTTCTTCTTAAAACTTTGCTTTTATTAACAGTCATATTACTTACTATGATGGAAAGAAAAAATCGAGCATGTGCAACAATCGTTCTGATCGCTTTATCCTCATCAACACATGTTCATTGATCGGAGATTTGCTATAATTTCATCGTCCAATGGCAATTGTTACAAAGGAACATCAATGTTTGCAGACAATCGGATATACTGAACACACTTAAACACACAGCAGTCTTCCCAAACTGCCTTTTTTTCTACTCCGTTTTCTTTTTTTTCTTTCCTTCATCACAGCATCATTTTCACCGAGGGAGACGGTAGCTCGTATCCTAGCGTTCATTGAAACAGTTTTTTTGTGGTGTTGATTTAATCAGTAATCATCTGACATAATATCCACTTCATTATTTTTTCTCGCTTTGATTTTTTTTTCTTTGGTTTTCTTAATGAATAATGAATAAAACGAAAACACATAGGCTTTGGATTTAACACTTTTAACAAATCCTGAAAACATGCTAGCAATAAAGATAGTTGTAAGGTTGATATTTTACTCACATTTAAGTGGTCTTCGTTATTTTTTAGTGGCGTGCACAGAACGAGAATTCATAAGTGCAATGAAAATCTCGGAAAATAAAAAACAAAGATTTAAAGTTGATAAGAGTAGATGCAATTGCGACGTTTTGGATTCTATTTTGAGCTGCTTTCCGTTTGTGGCATTCTTTTGAAAGAATAATGATGAGAACGTCATTTATTTTCCTTTAGTTAAGGCTTACATAACAAATATTGCTGTTTTCTTACATTAAAGTTCTTTTTACCACGTGTCAGTTATGATTACGAAAACAAGTTAACCGTATGGCGATAAAAAATAGTTTTTTAAATAAATGTCTACTCATAGAAACAGGTGTTGAACAGTTGTAAAGTGGTATTATCAGACAAATGGCGATTAGAAAAATATTTGCCTAGTTGCATAGGGTTTTCTTTGAGCACATAACTTCTGCTTGTTGTGTTGAACTGGTACGACTGTTAAAACGTACCCTAACTGTAGCAAAATTCATTTTTTCTCACTATACTGTAGCTTTCATAGTACTGGTTTTACTTTGTTTTGGAATCACTGTACTCGAGCAAGCTTACCAAAGATCCAGGATGCACGGTGAAATCGTTTGTGTTTCATTTTTAGCTCCTAGCTCTTTCGCTATTTTCATTTTACGCTCTATGGAAAATTTGAGATAACTATACTAAAAGCGATGTAAGTGCTGATCATTATGATTTTCGTTTTTTTTAATACAAAAATAAGAAATAACAAATATATCAAGACAGAAATGAAGAAATAAGGATAATTGCTAATACTAGGTTATTCTGTTTAGAAATGGCATGATACACTATATTCTTCGAGAGAAACGTGGTCTACTTTGAAACTTTGGTAAAATAGAAAGATAAAGATCACGGCGTTGTTCAATCCCTGAGGGATGGGCCATGCATTCGGCTTCATTAAGCATCGTTTGGAGGTGATTGGATGCATATCCGGCCTTTACAATGACTCGCGGTGGCCTATCGATGTATCGAGCCAGTGCTGTTATCCTCCCAGACAAATCTAATACCAATTTGCCGATCATGTAGGGATGGAAGGCTTGGTGGGCCATGTGAGCAAGGATTGATTCTACGTGTGTGTTACAGAGCACCTCGACCACTGCACCACGGAAACACTGGTATGCAACGAAACTTTACTGTTGCATACTCGAATTATTCAATTGTTAGTAGGACTGTAAGTGATACAGATGATTATTAAAAAACACATATATATATATATATATATATATATATTCTTTTGCGTGAACAAAGAATGAAGTAACAGCCTTCTGTTTGCTAATTAAGAAAACTGAATTGTATATAACCATGTGTATATATATATATATATATATATATATATATATATATATATATATATATATACATATATATATATACTACGCATATATATATATATATATGTACATATATATATATATATATATATATATATATATATATATATATATATATATATATATATATATATATATATATATATATAGTGGTGGCTGGTCTTAACTGTTCATGTAAAAGGCTTACCCTTCGGTTGGATCTCATAAAAAAGAAAAACGGTATTCATGAGAAATGAATCCATACCGATCCATTTACGTTCGTTTGAATGAATATCGTCAAGTGCATTTAGGTACAGATATCTGAATCGGAAATTCAACATTATAGATGAATTAGCTCCATATCTGAGCAAAAGAAGACGAGACATCTACAAAAATATGGGTGGTGTAATGAAGAAGGCAAAAGACATGTCTATATTTTCTGCTGTGCGATTCTCCCTGGTTTAAGACTTATCGCGAAGTCGAGTGTTACACAAGTATGGTGAAAAGTCGCTCAATGTTATCGGACACGTTCTCAATAGGATGACCCTTGAACTATCCCTTTTCAAATACGTGGGAGTGAGGATCCAATGCTCTGACCCAAGTCAACGACCAAGGATCAGTGGTGTTACCCATGTTCGGATATTGAGAATCAAGTCAGTCGGAAATATCGTTGAAGTCAGCAACAGCCGATGCACATAAGCCGCTAGTGATTACCACCATCGCATAGGGTGACATGAGCAAAGTAGGAAAGCCGTTGTTCTAATGGTTAGATTTTTTTAAAGGTCCTAGACGACAAATGCACTATTCTTGGTGTGTTTCGAGAAAGCAGAATACATTGGAGTACTTTCTTATACAACGTGAACAAATGATTTCTTTACTGGCACACATCACTCAGCGGTCACCTGGAGCACAGGTGATACATATGCTTGCTTTTACATAATAAAAAATGAAAATTAGTTAATTAAACAAAAAATCGAGAAAATCTTGATGGTGCATTCTTAAGGCTCTGCAGTCAAAAGGGATTCTAAAATACAATTATTATTTTAGAATTAAAGAAATATTGGAAATCACTAGTGTGCTGACATTTGGAAAAAAAATCACTACAGTAGAAATACGCCAAAAAAGTATTTTCTAGTATTTCATATTGTTTTTGATGCAAATGTTAAAAATACTCCTTACTTTCTTTTGCAATAAAACATCGGTGTATACTCTCAGGTAATTTCCTCCTTCTCTTTCTCTCTCATTTATTTTTTCCTCCTCTCTCTTCCTCTCTCCGTGCCTGTCTGTTTCTCTCACTCTGCCTATATCTCTTTTTTGCTTAGTCTCTGTTGCGTTTTTTTCTTCCTTTCTTTTTTTTCTAGATTGTCATTTCACTGTTTCGCAGCTACGAATTTTATCTTGCGCTGTAGTATTGCTAAGAGCTTTCTGCTACCAGTTTTTTTTGTTTCCTCTCGTTTTTTTCATTGAAATGTGATAAAAATTTTTCTTATATGAGTAGCCTGACGTTGAAGCAAAACACTGCCATCGAACAATGAGCTGGCACATGGAAACAAAACCGAGTCCGTTTCAATTTTTCTGCTTATTCCTATTTCAAATTCAACTAAATTGATTAAGAGACTGAAAAAATGTGTGGTGGAAATCTGTTGGTCGATTTTCTTAGCAGCCTCGATAGACAACTCTTGGCCTTCTGATTATTTTTTAGGTTTCTTTTCAAGTAAAAAATATCCAAAGTTATCAAGAATTCTACAAACGATACGCCTTTGTATACCAATACAACAAGACTAAAGCTATGCTTACGAAATTCTCTCTGTGTAAAATGAGATCTCTTAAGAAATAACTGAGATGAAATAACCAGTACTTTTCCTACAGTGTTGCAAGCAGTTCTCTTCTTATACTAAGAAGACATAAATTGAAAAAGCTTAACATACACCAAATTCATGTGATGCGCTTCCAATCGTAATTGCCCCTGTTATTTAGGTGAAAGATAAAAGTTAGCTTGGACCCATATAATTGGGAAGGAAGAATTTTTTTTCGCCCAATTGTTCAAAAAAAAACAGCAAAAATTCTGTAAGTATCCTTGTGGCCTTTGTATGAGACAGCATAAATTATATCACATATAACCTCATCCATTAAAAAGGATGCGTGTGGCGCGGTGTTCTGAGGCGCCCTTGAACACATGCGTGGAATCGATCCCTGCGCCCATGGCACACCAAGCCTTCCATCCTTCCGGGGTCGGCAAATTGGTACCAGACTTGTCTGGGAAGATAGCAGCACTGGCTCGATAAATCGGTCGGCCACCGCCAGTCATTGTAAAGGCCAGATATGCATTCAGTCATCTCCAAACGATGCTTAATGAAGTCGAATGCATGGCGCATCCCTCAGGGATCGATCAAAGCCGAGAGCTTTATCCTTTATCCTTTTATATCCTCATCAACTAGTTCTAGTTCCATATTTCACCTTTAATTCGCTTTTTTCTATTGCTCGTAGTTTTCTGCTTGAGTGGTTGTATAAATATTAGTTAACATCCATTAATTTCGATTATGACGATAATCTAAACGATTGCGTTGTAAACAACAGCTGGTTAATGTTTGACGCAGATAGGTGTCAGCTTGTTGGATCTTTTCTCTGAACATTCAGTCCATTTGTGGAATTCTTTACACTTTCATAACAGCGTGCATTAATTCCAGCACAAACTTTGCCCAAAATGATTGTCATTTGAGCATGAATCAAGCATATGTCTTCTTATAGTAAACTTTACTATTTGTTATTTGAAAAATAAAGAGTCCCTTAATCATGGCGTAGCTGATCAATATGCATTCTTCCGCTAATAAATGGAAGGTGAGAGTACGGTATTATCGTCGGGTGAGTTTACCCCATTCGAGCGGTGCTTCGCTGAAGAAGATTTGACTCGATGCGACGACGAAGGCAGCACATCGAGATTACGAACCAATGTGGACCAACGCCTTGGATCATTGGCTCATCCGAAGACGTTGAATCGTTAGCCAGATTGTCCTTTTTTATTAGCCTTTTACCTTATCAATGAAAGGGTACATATCTATTAATTTAAGTCGAATCTAGAATCTATTAGAATATGCAAGTGATATGAGGAGTTTATTGTTGATCATTATAATTCAAGTCTATCAATAAATTACTAAGCTTTCAGATCACGGTAATAAGGTATGTTACTATACCAATACTTGGCTCGTGTAGCACAGAGGGTAGAGGCGCCCTGCAATGCACACATGAGTCGTAGATTCGATCCCACGCCTTAGGCTCATAAAACCTTTTATCCTTTCTGGGTCGTCAAGCTGGTACCAGATCCGTCTGGAAGGATAGCAGCACTGATTGAACACATCGGCAGGCCACAGCACGTCACTGCATAGACGAGATATGCATTCAGTCACCTCCATCATTGCTTGGTGAAGTCGAAAGAATAGCGCATTGTTCAGGGATTGATTGATGTAGTCCCGTTAATCGTCGAGTGACTCGGGTGGGCGCCAGTAAATCTTCCATTTTTCTCTGTCGCGTGCAGGAGTTTCCGAGTGGGTTCTGATCGCTTTAGGGACTCGTCGAGCATCATATCTTTTTTTCTAGGCTTTTCGTGAAGAACTCTGGCTATCGCGTTGCTGGTCTTCCTGCAGTGCGTTTAACATCCTGGCGAATCCAGTCACTAACGGCTCTTGTCCATCGGTTGTAGTTCATACGCATTACGTGTCAGGCCCACTTTATCTTCGACAGTTTGGCGTAGAGAACGGCATCGTTCATGTTTGATCGTTGACGCAGGTCGGAGTTTCGGATCGCTTCCCTTACTTATGTGGAACGGGATACTCCTAGCATCGTCCTTTCGACTGCGCGATCAATAACGCTGAGCGATCTTTCATCCTGCTTACGCAGCGGCTAGGTTTCTGACGCATACTTTAGCAAGTACCGCTGAGTCGAAAAGGTGGGCACGGCGTCGGGTGTCCCTTTGTTCTCCTCACTACATCTTCGATACTCTTGAAAGAACCCCAAGCCGGTCGTTTCCTTCTGCACAACTCTAGAGCTAAGTCGTTCAACATGTTGATTTCCCGACCTAGATAGACGTGACTGGAGCAATCGGAGATATTCGTTCCATTGAGCGTGAATGCAGCATGCGAAGCCAATCCGTTCTTCATGAACATAGTTTTGTGAGATTTAGTCGAAGACCAATCTTTTTACAAGCTTTATCAAGCTCGGCAAACATTAGTTCTGCTTGGCTAATATTTGGTGTTATAAGAAGTATATCATCAGCAAAGCAAAGTTTGCGAAATGGTATCGCCTTGCCTAACCCCCTCCTTTGACGTCGTTGTTAATATCGTTGTAGAATGGTGATATCTTAGTTGTTAAATCTTTGCATAGCTCACGAAGAATCTTTATGTACTGAGTAGGGGCTCCTTGACTATCAAGGGCTTCCGTAACTGTTTCTATCTCATTTGAGTCAAAGGCCTTTTCGAAATCGATGAAAGTGAGACAGAGCGGTCTTTTGTACTTTCGCGATACTTCAATGAATCTTGTTGTCGTGTAGATATGGTCCATCGTACTAAATCCTTTTCGAAACCCTGCTTGCTCACATGGCTTTCTTTCGTCCAGTGTTCTCTTAATCCTGTTAAGGACTACTCGAGTGAAAAGTTTGCAGGTGACAGGAAGCAAGCAGATTGGGCGATGGTTTCCAACATCGTGTAGGTCACCCTTCTTGAACAATAGCACGGTCTTGCTGGTCTTCCACTGAACAGGGACCTTGCATTCGGACAGGTAACGTGTGAAAAGCCAGGACAGTGTGTTTGCGAGGACAGACGTAAGGGTCTTCAAGTGTTCAGATCTTATCCTGTCCGGACCTGGTGCTGTTTGATTTTTCACTGACGAAATAGCATGACGGATTTCGGAAGGGAGAGCTGGTGGTACGACATATTTATCCTCCTTTATTTCATATGAGGGAATGAGGACGTGGCTATTGAAGGGACCTGAGTAGTATTCGAAAGTGGTTTTCCCTATTGCCTTTTTTGGACGCTTTAATTGTTCTGTCTGGGCATCGTGGTGCGATCATCTCGGTCTTGTATTTGGCGAAGCTTAGGGTGGGCTTTGCGAATGCTTTTCTTGTCCTTCATAGCTTCGACAACTGCTACTCTTTTGTCTATAGCATCTTCTTTTATCGCCTGTCTTTATTGTTTTGCAAGTTCACACGTCAGTTCGCGGTTGGCTGCAGCTCGTGCGATTTCATACTGGCATATCAGCTCGAGTGTTTCTGGAGATAGACGTGTATTGGTGACACTCGACCTCTCAGCTTTCATAGCGCTGACGTGAATATGTTGAATGAGCCGGTCGTATTCTTCGTCTGTGATATCGAGATCGGCATCTTCCCAACAGCTGACTAGTGAATTGAATAAGTTCCTGTTTATGATGGGACAGGGACTTCGTTTTTTTGAATTTAGCGGCTTTTTTTCTCCTTTCCGCGAGAAATAAAATCTTGCACGAAGCAGGCGATACCGTGTAGAATTTTGGTGCAACAGCGACATCAGTAAGGGAAAACCTTCTATTTACTATGATATGGTCTATTTCATTATGGTACTCTCCATTGGGATACTACTACGTCCAGCGTTGCGGATAGGGCTTCTGGAATTACGAGTTGCCATGGATGGTCTTGGTCGTCATGACAAACTCAGAGAGCTGTTCATCCTGTTTGTTCCATTCTAACCCGTTGGTCTCAATGTGACGTTTTTTCAGACGTTCTTCTTGGTCCAATCTTAGCATTGAAATGGCTAATGATGACCTTGAAGAATGTACGGTCTTCTCTGTAGAACCTCTCCAAATCCATATAGAACCCTTCGACTACTTCTTCGTCATAGTTTGATGTAGAAGCGTAAACGGCGAAGATTGTTAAACCCGGTAATGATTCACATTTCTTCAATCGTAAACGCCCGATTCGGGTTGTTAGTGGTTCAAATGAATCGATGCTCATGGACAAACTCGTGTTGATGAGAACGCCGACGCCGCTGACACTTTTGCTCTCGCGTGTTCCGAGGAACAGTTCTTTCCCGGTGTCATACACAGCGTTAAATGAGTGGCGCCGTCTCGTCTCAGCGACGTCGATGACTTCGTACGTTGTCCTTCTTGCTTGCATGAGCAAGTCTTCTATCGACGACTCGGATGCAAGTGTGCTTCCATTGTACAGATCGTCACCTAAGTTCTTTGCTGTTTAGGCAGCTTAGAATGGCTCTGAGATTTTGGCAGCCTCTCCATGTTCATCCTAGCTAACGCTGTTGAATCGGAGGCTCTTTCATGTTCAGGAGAATGAGGCCCGTTTCTTTTACTGTTTTTAGCATTTTGATACCCACGTATAGCTTGCTTGCTGGGCTGTAAACATGAGGGCTGGGCATACTCACGGGTAGCTTGCCAGTCGCTCCCAGAGTGGATATGAAGCTTATTTGTTGGAGGCTACTCCTAACCGCTTCCCCATATATTTCCCTGTCACTTGATTGCAGGCTTTTGGCCGAATTGACTGTACAATATAATCCCCATAAACTTGAACGTACTCCATACACGCATGTATGGATGCGCCTCCTAAATACAGAAAGTATGTGACAAATCTGCGCAGCAGAAACAAGAAGTCCATCCCCTGAATCACCTGCGTCTAAGGGAAGCAAAGGTCGCTTTGGTACGGGATTGACCCGCCATTTGTGGACACGCCACGTAGCCTCGCGTCTAACCGGTCCAAAATCGCCCATATGAGGGAGATCCGTTGGTACACTTCCCTAAAAATTAAAATTTATTGGCTTTTTTAGACCACAGATTGGCCTGAAGGGGGCATGTGGAGCAGTGGTCGGATGCCCCTGCAATACACACATGGGATCGATCCGCGCGCCCGTGGCTCACCAAGCCTTCCATCCTTCCAGGGTCAGCAAATTGGTACCACACTTGTCTGGGAAAATAGCAGCGCTGAGTCGATACATCGGTAGGCCTCCGCGAGTCATCGTAAAAGCAAGATATGAATTCAATCACCTCCAAACGATGCTTAATGAAGGCGAATGCGTGGCGCATCCCTTAGCGATTGATCAACACCGAGAGCATTGTCCTTTTGAGTTTTGTCCTTTATACCTTTTGTGAAGGGGCGTGTGTCGCAGTGGTTGAAGGCGCCCTGCAACACACACATGGAATCAATCTAGGCGTCCATGGTCCACCATGCCTTCCATCCCCTGCGGGGTCGGCAAATTGGGACCAGACTTGTCTGGGAGGATAGCAGCACTAGCTCGATACATAGGTAGGCCACCGCGAGTATTTGTAAAAAACCAGATATGTATTCAGTCACCTCCAAACGATGCTTAATGAAGGCGAATGCGTGGCGCATCCCTCAAGGATTGATCAACGCCGAGAGCTTTGGGCTTTTTTTTACTGGCCTGAAATAGGATAAAAACATCAAAATTTGTCGATTAGACTAGTTATATTAGTGAAATCGCTTAATGGTGATATGTAAATATGTTAACTGTTCGAAATAAATGGTTTCTAAAACTGGTCTATAACTAATTAGTTCAGATTTTAAATGAACGTGAACTTTGGATTGTTTAATGTTATTATAGCTGGACATACACTGAACAGTTGAGCATATAATGTTTTACAATTACTTAATTGATACTTGAACAGCTCGTCCTCACTAGTTGTGCGGGCCCCATTTTTCGGAGATTTGCTGGTTAAGGCATTGTGGTTCCCCGTAATCCCGCGGTCAGCCTGGTCAAAGTCTGCCCCCAGTTCTTCACCACCACAGGCAGTCGCCGCCCTTGTGGTTCAGAGGGAGTTTGCCACCATGCGACTTTTGACACCAGGACGGCGGTAGATCCTGGTATTAGTTTACTCTTACCAAGGCTTCCCCATGGAAACGCCGGACTTATTATCAGCTTGGGAGACCCTACCAAAGGGATGAATCGCCCCGCTGTACATCGTAGCTCTGCACCCAGGAACACCTCCCAGCCACAATGAGGCATTAAACCGTTGGGAGGAGTGTTTTACACAGGGGTTATAAATCGACCAGTTCATTTCTTTGCCGTCTTCACTAAGCTCTATCCCCTACCAGTTAGTCGATCAGATGCGTGGGCCGTCTGCAGGTGCTCGACAGGGGACTAAATGCGCATTAAAAAGTAGTTGAAATCACAATGTTCACTTTTATTTAATGCCTATTACAGTTTTTTCATCTCAGAGTGCTGCGTGTGATACAAACACAATGACGCTGAGATATTTGCAAAATTCCGTACAGCAGGTGTCTGCGGTGGGGGAACGAACGCTCTATTACCTTTCCGGGGGTTAACGCTTTCATCACACCGCACTATGCAGGTCCTTCGTCTCGCCCGTCGTTCAGCTAGCTAGCTGGTCAAATTGTGCGCTGGCATCAGTGCTCAAACACAGTAAAGTGAATGAGCCTCGTTTACCTGTTTACCTCGCCTTGGAGGAACTCTTGACAAGGCAGTTAGGAGTGAGGAGAAGCTCTTCTTAGCACCATTCGAGGCTGCCTATACCTGGAAGCACTAGGATGGCGGTCTGTTTCTACATTGCACTTTCACTTGCATTTGAATCTTTCCGCTAAGATCCTAAAGACGTAGTTTAAGCATATTACGCACGTCTTGGTAGGATTGAGAAAGATGAGAAGATAAAGCCGATGAAGATTTTTTGATGTCCATGATATCGAAGAGGAACTGAAACGTCAATATGAGTGTGGCCATGAAGGTGAATTCCACTTAGCAACTAACAACAAGAACCGGACGCTTAAATGTGAAGAAATGTTAAGAAATACCGACACTGATAAGCTTCGTCATGCACACCGTACCATTATGATACGACGAATACGAATTTGAAACGTTCTCTGTGGACTCAGGGAAGGTTTCAGAAGGTACTTTTACCTTCCCTAAGGTTGTAAAGTCATAATTGACGATTTCAATGTCAAGATTGTAATGATCTCTCAACGGTTTGCCGCCTCATTGTCTCTGGGAGGTGCTCCTGGCAGACTGCGATGTAAGTGAGGGGATTTATCCCTCTGGCTTGGTCCCTCAAGCTAAGTAGGAGTCCGGCGTTTCCATCAGGAATCCCAGCTAAGAGTGAACCAATACCAATACCAGGATCCACCACCGCTTTGTATGAAACTAGTCGCATGATGGAAAATCTCTCTATGATCCACAAAGAAGGTGACTGCCCGTGGTGGTGATCACATGAGGTAGACATTTGTTAGGCTGACCTCGGGACTCCGGAGAACCAAAATGGCTCAACAAGCAAAACTTCGAAAAAAGTTGATAATGCTGGGGTGCCACAACCAGTGATGACGGGCCATTCAAGTATCCAAGTAAATAAGGTTGTAACGACGAGAACGTCTGACTTTGTCTAACCGATATCTCTGTCGTCAAAAAAATTTTTTTATACGCATTGGACCATCGTGTTTTTCGCACAGGATTCGTTTTCTCGTGGAAAGGTGAATATTCCGCAAAGTTAAAGAAACTAACTCTCAAAAGCACAATAAATTGGAATGTATTCAGAACGTCAGTCGGCTTTTTTCGAAAACGCCGTTGTCAACAACATCGACGAAGAATGAGACTGGCTTATTCACCACTGATACATTAGTGCAATGAGAGTCGAGAATTCGGAAGTCACCAAGAAATCCCCGTCTCCAAAAATGACCTAAGCGAACACGCCAACATGGAGTCGCGCGAATAACAGGCAGCAGCCTACAGACGTCCAAACTTGTAAGACAGAGCAGGCAGGCGATAAAAGACGAAATTAAAGAAAGAAGAGGAGCAGCTACGGCCGAACCTGCTGAAGGTGGGAAAAGCATTCGCAAACCCCACTGAAATCTGGCAATTATAAAACCAAAATGAAAAATCAGAAAAATAAAAAATGAAAACCAAATTGAAATAAGAGACCAAAGTGAAAAAATGCAAACCAAAAAAGACAAAAACTACGAAACCACTTCGAAGCCCAAATGGAACAGTAACAGCTTCCAGAAATGCAATGGACAGAATCATGTGCGATTACTACTGGGATCTCTTTAATAGTCACGTACTTCTTCATTCATATCAAACAAAGAAGGATGGATATGTCCCTCCACCGATTCTCCCATTCTCCCTTCCAAAAATCTGACGTGTTTTCTCGTCGTTGAAGAGTCGAACAACACTAGGTCGGGACAAGATATAATCTAAACACCTGAAGAACCTTCCGCCAGTCCTCATAAACACGGTGGATGAGCTGCTCACGCGTTACCTGTCAGAATGCAAGGTTTCTCAGTGGGAGACCGGTAATATCGTGCTATTGTTTAAGAAGGATGACCTCCACGATATTGGCAACTATCGCCCAATCTGCTTGCTGTCTGTCATCTGCAAACTTTTCACTCAAGTCATCCTCAACAGCATTGGCAGAATATTGGTCGAAGGGCAGCCATATGACATGCATGTTCTCGAGAACGTTTCTTCATTCACGATAAACACATCGACACGATAAAGAGGCTCATTGGAGCATCGCAGAAGCACAAGAAACCGCCCTGTTCCACGTTCATCGACTTAATGAAGATATTCGACTCAGTCGAAGTAAAAGCAGTTGTGGCAGCTATGGAAAGCCACAACGTTGCTACTCGATGAATGGACATTCTTCGTTGGCGTTATGATACTTGCACAACTAAGATATCACCATTTTTTAATTTATTACCTACTGCCTACTCTTTTTAATGGCAGGGTATATTGCGAAATATAATCTCAGTGATGCTGAGATATTTGCAAAACTCCGGATCGCATGTGTCTCATGTTGGAGAACGAACACGCTATTGTCCTTTCCGGGGAGTAGCGCTCACCACCACACCATGCTGGTCCTTCGTTCCGCCTGTCTTTCAGCTAGTTCCATTGATCTCTGCCATCAGCAGTCACCTGTCAGCGGGATTGATCTGGGGAGTCCAAATCGGCAGTGAACCCAATTAGTCAGTTAAGCTGAGGCTTCTGTTATAGTCACAATTTTTAACTTGTTATTTACTGCCTAAAAGAGTATCATTGAAGTTATATTTCGTGATATACCCTGCCCATTAAAAAAGAGTAGGCAGTAGATAATAAGCTGAAATTGTGATTATAACTACAGCTTCAGTTTAACTGGGTTCTTTTCCGATCTGGGTTCCCCAGATCAATCCCGCCCACAGGTGATTGCTGACGGCACTGATCGATAGAACTAGCTGAGAGACGAACGAAACGAAGGACCTGCATGGTGTGGTGGTGAACGCGTTACTCTCCCGGAAAGGACAAGAGCGCGTTCGTTCTCTAACGTAGACAACTGCGGTCCGGAGTTTTGCAAATATCTCAGCATCATTGAAGGTAAAATATCACCTTTCAGGGCTCAAATTAGCACCTACGGAAAAAGGTAGGGTCGACAAGGCGACATTACGTCGCAGAAAATTATTCATATCGTTCATTGAAAACGTCATGCGAAAATTGAAACAGGACAACATTGAAGTGAACATCGATGGTCAGCAATTTCAACATCTTCGGCATGCTGATCGTGTCGTTGCTCGATGTCGACAAGGTGTGTGGAATGACTGCGCTTTCACTACTTCTGAAGAAGACCGCATCTATGAGAAATGAAATCGTTTGTGATGTTCCTTCACGCTCAACGGATTAAAGATCCCGAATTCCACTGCTGTGTATCATGTTCGAAAAGTCAAAACAGCGAATGACGTAGCTTTCGAACTGATAGGGAAGAAGCGAGTGGTTAGGGGGAACTTTCAAGAGCACCGAGGATATGGTGAGGAGTACAAAGAACGCTGAATTACTGGCTCAACTTTTCGACTGGGCCATTAAGCCTTCCTACCCGCACTCGTCGGAAACCTGGACTTTATGTATGAAAGATGAAAGATCACCCAGCGTACTTGAACACGTAGTCGAAAAGGCGATGCTAGAAGTATCCCGTTTCACGCAAGTAAATGAAAGAATCCGATGTTGGTCCTAGGCCAGCGATCAATGGTTAGAGAGACCACTGTGTACGTAAAAACCTTGGGAGTTAAGTTGCTCCTATACACGCTGCGTCTAACAGATGACAATGTGCCGGAGCAATCAGTGACTAGGTCCTGTGGCACGTCAACAGCACAGAAAGGAAAATAATGAGGCCATGATCAGAATTCTTCAAGAAAATCCAGGAAAAGGAGGATTCGTCTAAGTACCTAGAAGGAGTGGAAGTCGCTGCGCTTGCTTATACAGGGCAGGAACAAGTGGAGACTTTATTGGAGCCACTTTTACGATTTACTAGACGGTAATCGGAAGGATAGATGAAAGGCGAGAGAATGAAAGACGAAAAAAAGAAAATAAAGAAAAAAAAGGATATCTCACTTCAAACCTAGAATGACGTTCATTTTGCTCATACTTATCAACGTACTTGTTTTTCGACAACTGCCAATATTTTTTCGACAACTGCTGAAGATTAATGAAAGAAAATACGGGTTGCTGTCAGGATTTGTAAATAACTTTTTAAAACGATTTTCTCGTCGGCATTTATTAAATCCCCCGAAATTTTCGAAAATTATGCGAAATTAATGTTTTTAAACTTTCTAAACGTAAGCCCGACATCCCAAACCATCAACATTGACACCTTGACAAAAGAAGAGCAAAAATATGGTTCATCACGTTTAGGAAATCAAACTTTGATGCTGATAAGATAAAAAAATAAGCTCCAGTGATTTATATTTCGTCAATTAACTTTCCTACGAAATGAAATATAACTGAGTAAAATTGGAAAGCGATGTTGTTTTTAACCAAGTATAAGTTACGTAGAATTCATCTTGTGGAAACTTTGTTAGATAAAAAATAAACCCTAAATTCTGTTAGAGTTCGTGAAGTAGTCAGTGTTTAAATTTAAGCGTCCGGACGTGTGATACGTTCATTCGGCCAGGACCTCGAGTCGGTAGTGTTCGCCGTGGTGACTTTTCTATCCGGTGGTGTAATTTTATTCACAGGATGCTTTATCGTCACTAAATGTTTTCAACTGTACAAGGAACGCATGCGAAGGTTGTGTGATGTTTTTATTTTAGTTGTAAGATATTCACTTCACTTAGATCTATAGCCTATATTTTGTTTTATTTCGGATCTTGTTCCATTTCTCTTTAAGAACTTTTCATCGTTTTCTTTCTCCTTCTGAAAAAGGCATGAAAGCTGCAAGATTTTTTCCATCTTCAAGAAAAACAGCTTAATATTCAGTCGATTTGAAGAGAATCGATTTATTCTACCATATCTTCTCCTTTTGCCCAACTTTTTTCGTATTTGCTACAACTTTCCAGGAAACGAAGACGTGCAATGGGTGTCGATGATGGTGAACTTAGTGCTGCAGTACTAAGTGGTGCATTTGACACGGAAATCTGTGACGAAGAAGAAAGCCGGCTTGTCAGTATTTAGTGCCATTTGAATTCCTCTAAAAATAAAGTTTCTGAACCAACTATTTTTTTCACAGTCAATGATACAAATCCTGCTACATTGCAAATATCTTATTAGAGCGATCACAGTACTGTCTCGTAGTTTACATTTACCCAACGAGCCGCCGAAATGCTACATCTGAGCAAACACGAGGAACAACAGTGTCTGGGCGTCTCTAATGACTTCTAAACTGGATAGGTGACGTGAATTCCTAATAATGACATTAATTCTTCACAATATATCACAGGAACTTTATAGAATAGCTTCTATCGTGGCCTATACAATGAGCACCTTGATCATTTGCTTTATTACTCTTTCTTTTTTTGCAAAAGAAAGAATGGAATCGTTAATTATGACTGAAAGCACCTCATTAGATCGAAATCTTTAGACAGCGATAGTAGCCTCCGATTCATCTCAACGGAATTTCATGAGTGTACTAGTTCCTTTTTTGTAATCTTAATACATTGAAAAGCAACATACCTTGCTAACTAATTGATAAAATGTAGTTTTCATCACAATGGTAAAAGCTAACAGATTTCAGGATCTTATAGAAGATTATTCTCTCAAACACCCAAATAAGATGTAGAAGCGATTGGATTGAATTAACTTTTCGCAACAAAACGAAAACAATCAACAGCGACATCTATCAGCTGTCATCTTCTTTACGAATAAGGTGGCAAAGTAATATAAGACGCCTCCCACCATATGAAGTCAGAGACACCGCCTCATTGAGGTGCGAACGACGACGGGAAAAATGGGATTTGTAAGGTAAAAAAGCCTGCGGGTTTCAAGTTATAAGATAACTTTACTTAGATATTCCTCTTCATCCTCTTCATCTACTCCATTTTGTTCTTCACTCGTTGGTAAAACAAATATGGAAAACTTTATGCCCGTATATATTCCTAGTTAAGGGCGCGTGTGGCGCAGTGGTCGGAGGCACCCTGCAACACACACCTGGAATCGATCCCTACGCTCGTGGCCCACCAAGCCTTCCATCCCTCCGAGATCGACAAATTGGTACCAGGTTTGTTTGGGAGGATAGCAGCTTTGGCTTGATACATCGGGAGGCCGGCGAGTCATTGTAAAGGCCAGATATGCATTCAGTCACCTCCAAACGATGCTTAATGAAGTCGAATGCATGGCACATCTCTAAGGGATTAATCAACACCGAGAGTTTTATCCTTTTATAATCTTGGCTCCTCCTCGTGTCCACTAAAGTACACTTTCAATTGTTACTTTCTTATGCGTCTATACTCACCTACAAATTTCTTAGGCGTGATGAAATTAACATGAGCTCTTAAAGCGCATTCGATGAATTTTTTCCTGATGTAAAAATATTTGCACGGTTTCACCGTTTTCACCCTTCTATGCACGGAAAAACACACCACAGAATACCTGTTACCGCCAACCTAAAATGTCGTAGTATCGTGTGAAAAACCTAGCTGAAACTTTTATTATAGCATTATCTCAAAGCGTCTTCCAGTTTTCTTGAGTTTTTCCCATTTTTTTTTCAAAACTTTTTAATCGTTGTCTTTCTTCCTTGCAAAAAGCTTTGATAGTTGTACGAGTTTAAGTACTGATGTTGACTATTATTTGATACGACTGTCGAAGATGGCGAGCTTAGAGCAAAGTCTTTCAGGATTCTTCAGTGTGATTAAGTAAAAAATGCGATGAAACAGAAATCGTGTTAATCTGGAGTTGCTCTTTTTCTTTTTGCCAAAGTTCCGTCCTTTGTTGTAAGATCACAGCAATGTTTGAAAAAGGTGGAAATATACGAAGCAGTAAAATTGTCATGTGTGTCCGAAAAAAGCGATTTTTATTGGATTTCGGGAAATGCGTTGGAAAACTGGATAATCTGCCACCCATGTATCCATGCTGCCAAATGTTATGTCGCAATGAAAGCGTCATTTTCACGGATTAAACGACTAGTATTAAAAGTTGGAAGTGAAAGTGAACAATGAAATTAAAAAATGTGGGAAAATAATGTCAAATATCAGGTAATCGGTGCACACAGCATAAAGGCCAGAAAGGTCTTTAGTACGCACATAGTTTGGGACACAGTCGTTGTTTCGATCTCGCTGGTTGAGCAGATAAATAAAACTCTTCATGCACTTGGAGTCGAGAACTATTCGGCCAACATGCTATGCAAAACTGTTTCCATAATTTTTGTAATGATGCTGAGAGCCATAAAGAAGAGGAATTTTGGTGACGATCTGCCGTCAGCGGCAATGGGAACTTGAAGTCTTGAATTTAAGCTGATCCATACATGACGATATGTAAACATGCAAAAGAAACGTTACGTTAATTATGCACAACTAAGGGGAGCTTTTTGGGGAAACCTCGGTTGGGTTCGAAAGTCATTCCAAAAACTCTACTGGTTGATACACCACGAATTTACCCAAGACCAAAGGTCATCGTTCTTAAGTGTTTCGCGTTTTTTTTGTGCGAAGGAGAAAACGACTTGTTTCTTGATCGAATCACGATGTGAAGTCGAAAGATGGATTTTCTACAAAAATCTGCCACATTTTCTACAGTAATATGGATAAGAGCAAAGCAGTTGATACCTTCCTGAAACGAAATTTCCATCCATAGCGGGTAATGTTGTAACCTCTGTGTCTACAATAAATGGAACTATACAGCATTATCTTTGGATTTCGACGAACAGCTGTAACAAAAAAAGTGTGGCAGCAAAGTCAATGAAAGACAGCAAGCAATGCAGTATCTGTGACCGGTGTGAGACTGTCAGAAGGAACGAGTTTTGTTGCACGACAACATCAGAACACACATCGTACAATGAACACCATTAGAATTTAAAGAATCCGTATATGAAGCTCTGCGTATGCTCAACGGATCAAACCGGGCATTAATGTTTCAAGCATTTCGACTACCCGCTAAGAAAAAAAGAACACTAAGAAACATGAAGGTGTTCAAAATACATTTAGAAAGTTCTTGGACTCTTCCAATCCAACATTTTATTGTGATAGAAAGAAAGATGTGCTTATTAATAATGACTAGATTGTAGATGTTGATGTGTAGATTCCATCATTTGCCTTCAATTCACAAGATATCTTTTTTAAACAGGAGCTCTACAATGCAGATGGAATCGATTCCGCGCTCCTGGTCCGCCAAGCCCTCCATCCTTACGGGGTCCGCAAATTGGTACTAGACTTGCCTGGGAGGATAGCACCACTGGCTCGACGCATCGTTGGGCCACCGCGAGCACTGCATAGGCCAGACTTGCATTCAGTAAGCTCCAAACGATGCGTAATGAAGTCGAGTGCATCGCGCATCCCTCAGGCATTGATCAACACCGAGAGCTCCATACTTTATATATACATATATATATATATATACATACATATATATATATGTACATATACTATATATATATATATATATATATCCAGTCGGAAATATTACGCGTATCCCATTCGTTTACAAGCTCAGAGTCCCTCATGCATAGCATGGAGATTAAACTGCTCGTATTCATTCCCAGAGAAACACATGGCTCACATTTGTATCGCCAACTGTTTGCCCGACTAGCAACGTCATTTAGAAAAAAATAAATGCCATTGACAGAATGAGTATTAGGAGATGGTGAATTAAGAAGACGAAAAGTCGCAAAACCAAGGCAGTTGAGCGCTTGACTATGTGCGGAACGACAAATGCAGTGGTGATGCACAGCGTATAGCTTGGCGGCCCTTTCGGACGACTTCCATCATTCTGCCTTTAGGAAGGAAGTTGCTGGTTTTCCGACAACAAGCGAGCTTTTCACGATAATAAGAGTGCTTTAGAGGTCTAAACACAAAAGATTGAGGAAGAGACTTTGTTTGATCATTCTATGTGTACCAATGATGTGTATGCTCCTATCAACTGCACCTTACCATAGTCTATCATTTTAAACGCAGTGCTCTTCAGCACTTGAAGGGTTTCGCAGGTTATGCTGAGTCCATTTCGGTGCTTTTTATACCAGCATCCTCTGCACAATGACCACGGCTCATCAAATACACTAAAACGAAAGAATAGTTATTTATAAGTCAAATTGCCGGCTAAGAAGTTGTGATAAAAAGAAGTTTTTTTGTAGTTGTTGAGTTTACCAAACTGAAAATGTACACTACAGTGCACGTAAAATTCGTTATCGGTTAACCAAATTTCCTATTCATGCCATAGCAGATGTTGAGTTAAAGATGTATCATTGTTTCGTTTACCATCTAACAGTAGAAATAATGAAGTTCTATTTTTCTACAGTTAAAAAATATAACATCACTCTATCACACCGTCGATAGTGTCTTACAGCAGAAAAAGTTTCTTTGGGCATTCATATTTAAGGTAAAAGAAGAGAAAGGAAAACATGATTTATTTGTCATTTGCAAATCGCGTAGGCAGTTTCTCTTTCGATCAGTTCAGTTTCGCTTAGACTACAGTATAGAGAAATCATCTTACTACTATCTTTTCTGTTTGTGGTATCACATCAGAAGAGTCGTGTAACAGTTCTCAAAGATAACATTTTTTTCTTATTAACACATAAACATGGTGGCTGCTCTTTGGACAACCGACGATGATTTCTAATGACTTATTGATCATTAGAGCACGTGGGCAGTTGACGACTATTTACAAACTAGAAAAGAAACTTTGCTCATTACAGTAGTATATATATATATATATATATATATATATATATGCATTTACATGACTTCTATACAGCATTCCAATTTTAAAGCTTGGTACCAGATTTTTTTCAGGAAATTTAAAAAGGAATTAGGAGTTTTACAAATTCCGCAGCAACCGCGAAAGCTGAAGGTACATTTCGGATCACGATCGTTTCCTTCTGGACTTTATCTCGTTTGTTTACGTGCTTTCGTGTTCGAAATATGTGCCTTCTCAAAGAAAATACGTTTCTTGAAGATCAAAAATTCATCTTGGCAGAAAAAAGGTAACTATTACCTTGTAGGCAAAGATCTGTAGATCTCAATAGTTTTTATTTCATTTAATAAAGCTCGCTACAGCCATAGCTATATTGGTTAATAGTTGAATGCTATTGCTTTTTTTGGTACAAAACACATTGTATCCAACGCATGCTGGGCGTTCTGCGTTTAATACGAGTACATTAGTTACCGCTACAATGATGCACGTGTTTTGAATGCCTGATGTTCTGGTTCAAATGCGTGCTGTTCACTCAAAATGAGAAGTTGTCAGATACAAAGAAGTTCTTATGGGCTCACTACTTGAGTGACATCAACGTAACAAGCTCTAAGAAATCCTTAATACATTATGCGGATGAATTTTCTGAACTTCCTATAATTCATTCCTACATGTTTTTTCAGGCAGTCCCAATAGATTTTTATTTTGCCTAATAAGCTGCTGTCATTCGTTTACTGGAAGATGTTTCATGTTGGTAGTGTTGAGTATATATGTGGTGAAATTCACTGACTGGAAATTCCTGGAAATCCTTAGATTACTCGCCATTCTGTCGATAATTCAAATCAGTGTTATTATCCGATTATTCAAATCATTCGAAATATGATTAGTTTTGCTGCTGGAATGTTGAACGATTGCTCCTATATTATTATAAAATCCACATAAATCCTATAACACTGTATTTTCGCTCTGTTTATAAGCTGACAGCAGTAACACTGATATACCACACTTGATACTTGAACGGTCCCTCCTCACTGGTTGTGCACGCCCCAGTACAATCAACATTTATCGGAGATTCGCTGGTTAAGGCACTGTGGTTTCCTAGAATCCCGAGGTCAGCCTGACCAAAATCTGCCCCAGGTCTTCACCACCATGGGTATTCGGAGCCGTTGTGGATCAGAGGGAGATTTGCCACCATGCGACTTTGATACCAGGACGGTGGCGGATCCTGGTATTGTTTTACTCTTGGCTAGGTTTCCCTAATGGAAACGCCGAACTCCTCAGCTTGGAAGACCTTGCCGGGGGACGAATCCCCCCCTCTGTACATCGCAGTCTGACACCCAGGAACACCTCCCAGCCACGATGAGGCGGTAAACCGTTGGGAGATAGCAGTTTGTCAATTTGTCAAAACTTTGATTAATCATATACACAGTGAATAAAGAACATTGGAAAAAATCCCCAGCTTTTTTCTAAATGATGAAACTTACGCACATTAAAGAAAAATGCGCTCGTTGAACTTTACTTGCTTACTTGTTTGATGATTCGTGCTTTACGTTTGGTATAATCTTCATTTCACTAGTACTGCGCCGATTCAGGAAGCTTTGTGTTATCCTCGAATCCCAGATTAGCTATACGACTGGCGTTCTCAAGTTATCATCATAGCAATCAATCACTCATTCGTATTAAACGTGAAGGAATATTCACCGCTGTCACCAAAAGCAGTGCCACTACTCTAAGGCATCGTTGTTCTGCCACCTTCCCACGTGGTTACTAGATGGAGGGAGGTGATTCCTAACATTGATTCACCGTTATTTGGGCTTTCGGATGGCAATGTCGAATTCTTTCTCAGTTTTGGAGATCCCAATGGAAAGTAATCACAAAGAAGCAGCTGAAGCCATAATAAGGTAATCAACTAGTGGGATGTATTGGAGAGGTAGTAGCTGCATTTATACCACAAGAAATTCCGGCTAACTAAGTTTTTTGGAGACGGAAGAAAATTTGTAATGCTTGCATATAAAGCAGGAATCTATTTCAATGGTGAACAAAACCAATGTTGCTTCCTGATCTGGAAAGTCAACTACAACCAAAACTACTTAAGTAACACCTTATTAATAACGAAATAAATTAGCTCAGTCTTAACCTTTTATTTACTGCCTATTCTTTTTAACGGCAGGGTATGTTGCGAAATATAACTTCTATAATGCTGAGATATTTGCAAAACTCCGGACCGCAGGTGTCTGAGGTGGGAAACGAACGCGCTATTGTCCCTGTCCGCGGAATAACACGTTCACCACCACACCATGCGGGTCCTTCGTTTCGCCTGTCTCTCAGCTAGTTCTATCAATCTTTTGCCACCAGCAATCACCCGTCAGTGATTATAACTATAGCCCCAGCTTACCCGGGTTCAATGCCGATTTGGCCCCCCGCTCAATCCCACTATGTAGATACTATGTAGATAGATAACAATGCATAACCCGTTCATGGACTTTGAATTCATCAATAAATCGTGGCAACCGATTTAGATTTTCAAAAGTGAAAAAACCGAAATGGATTCTCAACCGATTCTCTCATGTTTTTTAATTATTTGTTTGCCATCGAATCGTACACTGTAGTCACATCCGATGAAAACGAAAATCACATGTGGTACGGTTGATTCATGATCATACGATAGTCAATGAGAAAAAACGCCGTCAATCACAGGCAGCATCGATCAAACATAATTGGATCGATGGCTCAAAAACGCATCGCCTACGTTTAAACAGTGATGACTCGCAAAAGGTCTCATTTTTAGAAACTACACAGCAAGAAAGGGGTCACGTGTAGCGCAGTGATTAGAGGTGACCTGCAATAGAAGTATGATCGTTGGCTCGATCCAGCGTGCTGGGGCTCACCAAACCTCTCTTAGTAGTCGACAACTTGGTATCAGAAGTATCTAGAAGGATAGCAGAAACATCGGTAGGCTACCACAAGTCATTGTATAGGCCTAATATGCATTCAGTCACCTCTAACAATGCTTAAGGAATTCAAAGTCATGACCCATCCCTCAGGGATTGATCAACGGTTTTTATAGGTGCTTTTTGTAAATGCTATAGACGATGTAAACGCTTTTATACAATGAAATTTGTAATGTACTTGATCCCGTTAGCAACAGATCATAGCAGAAGAGAACAACAAAGCTCTGCAATCGTCTTTGCAACGTGCCAGAGTTGTTAAATCAGCTCATCTTGTCCCGAGAACATAAATCGCTCCGCAGTTTTTTCTATTAACATCTGGAAATTTAATGCTTTTCGCCAGCAAGCATGGAGACACATGCAGCTGGAGGAAGTTTGCAGCAAAGCCTGAGCATACTCAAGATGACCTCATTGGACTGCTTCTGAGGGCTGCGTCTTCTTTGTTAGAGGCAACCACGAGCTTAGTCTTATGCAGTTCCCAGCCATTTTGTTGCAGATATTCGGCCTTTTTGACGTGCACGACATAGTTAGCCTACAAACAGGTATATTCGCCAGGTATGAACACGATTATGGAAACGTAAAACCGAGGAGGACAAATCACAAGTTAATCTTATCTTCAATGTTACCTCAGCGGATGGATGATTGCTAAGTGGCACGCCTTAAACCCTCTATCTAAAACCTGTAGAGCCACCGATTACTCTGAGGATTCATCATTTCACAATCCTTGAATCAGACATTTAAGAGGCCTCAGTTACGAGTTCGCTGGTTTTATCCATGCAGTGATATCTAGGGAATCCTCTTATGTCGTGCTTATGACAGCTAAATCAGATCGGATGTCGTCCGGAAGACAAAAACATCCGTCCGTATGTTCTCCCTCAGTTGATAACGAATGTTACAATGTTAGTTAAGTTATGAACGAAATCCATAATACACGAAAAAACGCCTGCAGATCATGGAGAATGTGAAGTGTAATGATGTTTACAAGAAATGTGGTGAAAAGGTGAGTAACAGCACTTCCCTAGGTTTAAGAGCTGGATATGTCTGTGAAAAATACAGAACTGGTTCCATGCACTCAACTTTCGCCTGTTGCGATAGTTTCTGATGTCGATCGTTTTTTAAGCAAACGAAGCAAGTTACCACTGTTGCACAGAACCTCACAGAGAATAATTTATCTATCCCTTAAAACATATCAGGCTAGTAAAATCTTAAGAGCAACTATGGTGCACAACTATGTTATCGGAAAACTATGCTGTCATATAACAATACTAGAATAAAGCATGGACTTGAATTTAAGCTTTCTTCTCCAGTTCAATGAGATGCTTGACACCGTCATACATCTGTTTGACTGCTTCAAATTCAGTAAGACCAAGACGGGCTTTATTCGATATGTCATATACACCACCTTCAGAATCCGAATGTTCACCATGGATACCACGGATCTGTAGTTTAAGTTCATCACAGATTTTCTTAAAGTCCGGCTTGGCAGATATTTTCGGCAGACGAATATGTACAGATGCACGAACAGTGGTTCCTAGGTTTGATGGGCAGAAAGTGAGCCAACCAAGGCGATCATCGCGAGAGAATGGAGCTTGAGCTTGGATCGTCTTTACACCTTTAATTAAACGTTCCAACACCTGAAACGCGAAACAAGTCATGCTCACAAAAAGAAGAGTCGAAATCCATTTTGAAAACTTATAAAGACAAGGAAGCATATATGGCAACGTTAACGAATAAAAAACAAGGTCCGATTCAAATTATTTGTCACAAAACTTATCTTTCCGACATTTCCACCTTCTTGCATGGAGATGATGCGAAGATGATCCTCTTCGTTGACCCAAACTAAGAACGTCTTGTTTTTGTTATGGAAGATACCACGACCTTTGGGCCAGTACCGGCAAGCGTTAGCAGCTTGAAGGAATCTGCAAGTAGCCTTGATTAGGAAATTATATCAAATCAAGGAGTCGAAATCATATGGACAAATAGTGAGCACCAAAATTGTTTACCTGTCACCTTCTTTGAAAAGAAAGTGGTCTTTGATGAGTTGGTTCTGAACCTCTTTGGTCATACCATCGAGAGGATAATATGTACCTTGTAGTTCAGGGTCAGTTATGGTCTCGAAAATTTTCTTCACTTTGGCTGAAATTTGCTACATTGCCCAAAATATTTGCAAAGGCTTAACAGGAGACACAAACAAGTACTTACCTTCCATTTCGAGATAGTTTGCCTCAGTAAGACAAGGATTGAACGGATATCCAGCGAGAGAACGCCCACACCTTCAAATATAAGACAAATAAATAACTACTATATGAGTAATTAAAGACAGTGTTCGTTGATTTCGTCACGGACATTCACTCTACATTTTCTTTAAATTTATTCAAGTTTATTCTAACAGCTTTTTATCTAGCTCCTTGCGTGGTACTTGAATGAACACTACACGGAGAAAATGTCACCAACTAATCCATATATAGGAAAACTGTAGATATTACATAGATATTACAAAGACATTGATACATGTGGTATATGTAGGTACCTAATTCGAGTAGAATTGATAAACTTTCCCTCAGGGTCGAGGTCGGCAAGCTGAGCCGTCTTTCCTTCTCCGAGGTCAGTAGCAGGCTGCTTCTGACTCGGCGAGAACCCATTATGGTAGTCCTGGAAAGGTGGTAAAAAATGATTACGAAATTTTCCACTCCGTTCACAACATCGGACATGGCTCTTCGAGATATTTGCCAGTCACCAAATATTTTAATCTCATAAAACTGAAGAAATACTATTAATGAAGGAAAAACAACCTGAATCACAGGATCAAAGAGTGGCTTGAACAGAGTATACGCTTCGGCATCCGGAGCATAGATACCAACACCAGAGTCGAGATTGGCAACTCCTGTAGGAATCACTATCATTGCGTGAAAAACAAGTTTACATCAAGAAGAGAAGCGATGGAAAGGAAAGCAAGAAGAGGAAGAATAAATGGTTTAGACGACGTCGCTCTACGACGATGAACAACGATTTATTTAATCGTCGAGAAGATGACCTAAACAGACGACAGAAGTATGTCGAAGAAGCTGGCGAAGATAGTCTCTTAAAACCAAGGAGAGCAGCCATAAAGATTTAAGTGTAGAAAGCTAAGAAGTATCTAACCGGACTGAATGACGTCGAGAAGTGTGGCTCCCAACTTCGTCTTCTTGTCTTTAAGTTGATCGACAACGCTCTTACTGAGGTATTTCTTCAGTAAGGAGTGACAATCCGCCGCATTCTACAACATAAAAAACGTTAATGAATTTGAGCAACTATGGATATTCAGCACCAGACATTAATTCTCTAAATGTAGCGCTTTTATGGAATGGTAAAACTCAGCATATAAGATGACAATGAATTACAATGTGCACTCTGATGCTCAATTATAAATCAGCGCTTGGAAGAAAAAATGGCCAATTACGATGAACAGCGGAAGAACTATAGGAAAACTCAAATCTTAAGCTGTACAGTAGGTGGAACAAAAGATCTTGCATGGAAGGACTTACTATTAAAACGTCACACGATCTTAAGCCTGTGCCAAAAACGATAACGTTTTAGGTTTGTCTGAACTGAGATAACTGTAACTTTTTTCCAGTTCGTTTCCAGAATAATTGTTCTGAACAGCCATTGCTTCTGGACTGAGATTTAACAAAGTGTCGAGCTATCAAGTAAAAGAACAAAAAAAAAAAGAGAAGAAAACAATGAAACAAGAACGGAATCCATCGTCGAGCAGTTCGGAAATCTTCGTAGATTATGGACTACGCTAGCGTGTTTTCCAGTATTGATTGCAGCGCAAAGGGCAAAGAACAGATTGCACGCATTTCAAGAGCACTACGCAAAAAATGCGTCAACAAGGAAGGAAACTCTTGAAAATGCAACGCTTCTGGATGGTCTCTAATCGACTATGGAAGTGGCTTGCTAGACAAGTTAGATCCTGTATAATTACTGCTTTCTTAATAAACAAACTAGACGTTGTTATTACGGTATTTATTCATTCACAACAGCCAAAGTTTCGACGGTTTCGCCTTCTTCAGAGTCGTTTTGTTCTTCAAAAGTTCTCAAGTTATTATTGATGACCAGCCGCAGAGTCATATGGCTGATAAATGTCCTTGGTAGGGATTTGACCTTGGGTAGTTTTTTCCTTATAAGGACACTGTCTTCAGAATCACTTAACCGCCTACTGTTCTCAACCTGCGAAATGGACATAAGAGCGCAGTAATTATAACGGCACACTCGATAACAAATCACGAGAAAATGAGCGATGATTGCCAATACTAGGAGGAGAACAAGAAAGTAAATGATGGAAGGAAATTGTGGTGGGGAAATGTTTTGTAGACCGGTTATCACAAACCTGAAGCTTCGTGTAGCCTTCCTCGATTTTTTTGATGACTTCGGGAGAAACCGACATGCTCGTGCTCGTGACGTTGGGGATGGACTGGAGCTCCCCTGCGTAGCGCTGGCGCCACATAAACCACGCCCACCGACAAACCCCGCGTTTTCGTAGCTCCTGCAACGAACGAACGATCGGCTAGTACAAACGAAACTCGTTCATCGCCTGTTTGACGTTCTCTGTAAAGGACTATAGATCACTTAAATTTTTATGCGCCGTAAGAGAAAGCGGAATGATTGACGGCTTTGAGTCAGAATCCGAAGTCATAGGTTAGGATACTAGAAGAATACCTACATTTTAAGACTATATGCTACGAATTTTTTTCTTCTATTTCCCGTACAGAAACAAAAATTGGATCCCGTTGCGCGTAGTACATGGTGACGCGAAAACTAATAGCTGGTTTAATAGTTGCCTACAGGTGGCCGAACAACCTTTCTCACCTCTGCGGCAAACAATCTTTCTATCTAAAGGTTTGATCAACAGGTGTTATTGAAGAGATGTCCAGCAACTTATTCGATATATTTTTAAAAACTTCCGGAATTCTTATGTTGAAGGATCTATAGTAGTGAAAGGAGGGATGATTACAACATGTGGAGTGAAACAGACTACGGCTGACATCAAATTGCAAATTGACGGACTTCGTAGAAACAGGGAAACTCTTCCACTAATAGTATTTTTTATTTTGTCCTGTTTCTTCCCATGATGTTATTAATAAATCTTCACATTGTGTGAACAATATTCTCTTTCTATTAATGTTTAATCAATTTTAAAGGCATGTAGATCATATCCACTGGCAAACAAATAATACCGAACATTGGTTTATACTAGCTTAATATGCGATAATTCTGTAATATCTCCACCACTTAGATCAATTGATTGGATCGTCTGTAATCTTACTACTCATTAACTAACTCTACAGGTTATCAATACCTTGTCGTTTGTCCCTGATCTAAGGTCATGGTAGGCTAAAGAGGTATTTCTGCCTTGAAGGTAGGTCATATAGAGAACCGCACTATTCTTATTATGCTCTTTATGCGCGTTGTTGTACTAAAAAATACTTGCTAAAACAACTAATACTTTAATATGTGAGCGGGTTGTACTCACTGGTAGTTTCTTGAGTGTTCCAGGTGTTGACAAGTGGTTTATTTATTAACGACGATCAGGAATCTGTCACGTATCAGTCATTATAATCCAGTAAAAAACAATGGAACAGAGATTAGTAATCCATCCCTTTATCTGACGTGAGTCTCAGGACAAGAATTTGTTTACTTTTGACGCATATGTCATTTGGTTGATATTTAGGAGATTAGTGTCGGCTTTGTCTTTTCGAACTCTGGTGATTCATTTCTGAATGTAGTTATATGCTTTTTTTTTGTTAATATTGTATGAATTTCAATGCACAGGTTTCTCTCTGCACTTTTATGTCAGGGATTTCCTCTTTATAATTTTAGTAATCTTAGGTCATTGAAGTCGTAATGTACATTTCATCTACCTAGATACAATTGAACCTGCATAAACTATGCCACGTTGGTTGCAAAAGTTTTATGATGGAGATGAATGTCTTGAAGAGGAGACACTCAGATCCTTAAAAAAGAGTGTTGTGGTTTTTATGAGCAACGAAAATGATACATTTCGTAATTGTGCTACGATGATGTGGTGACGAAAATATTTCTGCATGATACCGACGACGGTCTTCCGAAGTTTGGCTATCGGTGAAACGCGAAAACACTTCCCGTATTCAAATCTTCACCAAGAGATAATGTTGACTGCTTGATAGTTAGACATGGAATTGTAAGCCATAGATGCTGGAGAAGCCATGACTGCAGAGAAGTATCGTAAGGAAATTGACGAATTGCACCAATAACTGCAATTTATGCGTAGCACACGTCGTACAAGCACCATTTCGAAAATTTGAAGGGATTGAATATGAGATTCGGCCTCATCTGGTCTACTGACCGGACCTCTTGCTATCTAATTACCGTATTTTCGAATACTTCACCATTACTTGGTGAGAAATAATCTTCAACAATCAAAACTATATGTAGAAAATTCCTTCACAAGAACTGTGAGTTCTAGAAACCTAAAAACTCAGTTTAGTGGTGTAGACCAAACTGTACCTCTTTGTCAAAATGGCTATAATTAAACGGTTTTGATTCCGACTATTAAACATACTGGAACCTAGGACATACGCTTATGTTTGCATAAAGCTCAAAGTCCCTAAAAGTCAACGTTATCGTCCAGCTAGCAGCAATCAAAAACGTTTGAGGTTCAAAAAAAAGTTGGCTAGAAAAGGAACTCCTGAATAGGGCTAGAATAAAAAATTCATGAAAGGTAAAGCATTGATCGTTTGGTATTGATAAATCCTGGATAAATGCACCATGCATTCGAGATTTGTGGCGTCATAAAGGTGACTGAATGCGTGGGAGTTTCACTGCTCCGGAAAAGCAGAGTCCCACCATAGCAGAACAAGAACACTTGTATCACGATCCCTCTCAACGGTTTACCGCCTCATCGTTGCTGGGAGGTGTTCCTGGGTGTCGGACTGCGATGTACAGCGGGGAATTCATCTCCTGGCAGGGTCTTCCAAGCTGAGAAGGAATCCGGTGTTTCCATCAGGAAGCTTAGCTAAAAGTAGACCACTGCCAAGATCCACCACCGTCCTCGCATCAAAGTTTCATGGTGGCAAATCTCTCTCTGATCCACAACGGCTGCGGTTGTCTGTGGTAGTGAGAGACCTGGGGCAGACTTTGGCCAGGCTGTCCTCGGGATTCCAAAGAACAATGGAGATTATGCTGGGGGCCCACATAACCAGTGAGGACCGGGCATTCAAGTATTAAGTATCAAGTAAGTATCACTATCGCAGAAATTTTCAGAGCTTAGTGGATTCAATAAATGTTGAAAAGGGCTAAACTAAGGGCTGAACTATATCTGTTTAAACTAGATAGCCGCCATTGTTTTAGCATGAAGTGTCTTGAGATCAATCTAGCATTATGTGGTAGTCATCCGTAGCTGCTTCGTTGTTTTGAAGTAATCCACTTTCTATCATGAAGAAGCGAATGCTTGAAGTCATCTAATTCCTGAACTCGTAAAATACTTGGTTTCTATAAATAATAGGGCTATTAGGTAATTTTATCAGGAAAGCGTAGAAGGATAAATAAAGCATTCGGTATTGGTCAATCCCTCGAGGATACCCCACGAATTCAACTAAACTCTGCATCTTAAAGGTGATTGAATGCATATTTGACCCTACACAGTGGCTTGACAGGGGTGGCCGGCGTATAAAATTAGTGTTTATTATCTTCGAGACAAGTCTGACATCAATTTACTGGACCCACAGGTCTGTAAGGTTTGGTTTGGTAGATGAGCACTACTGAAGTAACAGCAACGTGTTTATAGTAAGGCACCTCTGGCGGCAGGACTACACTCACTCAAAGTTCATCCAGTAACCGGAATGTACGTGTAACGTTGCATTATTTTTTAAATTTTCACATTTCCTACTAGATTTAGCCGTAAAAAAAAACGACGTTCTAATGTTCCTCATTAGAAGTTTGTTATGAGAACAATCACAACGGAAAGAGGAAAGGGGGCTCAGAACTATTAAAACCATCTTGTCATATCTCGGAATACCATCGTTTATTTCAGCGACCTCACTGTACAAATTGTCATGAATAGAGAATAGGAGAGGAATAAGAAGAAAAGTAATAACTATTAGAGTGTGCTTCCCACATCTACTCTTTGAAATGATCTAAAGTAATATATTTCTTTCACGAGGATAGTGAGATAAAGAAACTTAGGAAATCGCGTAGTCCTACAAAGATAGTCATCATATCCACAATATTAGGTATTTTTTAAGAATAGGTAAATTGGTGTTATTCTGGGCTTCACCGTGCTATTTTCTCTCGTCTGAGCTGCCGTATTAATGCAAAATGTGTTTTTAGGATAGATAGTGTTTATAAGTACTTATACTTAAATTTCCTCCAGTTCTCTATCTGATACATTGCAGGTTCCACGAATTTTTTTCCCTAAAATGGAAAAAATCCGTACCACAGTGGTCTCAGCACTGTGTTGTTAGTCCACTGTTAATCATGAGGGTTTACGAAATCGTAACTTTGTCTAATTCAGATTAGTTTGGAGAATACTGCAGGCGAAAGCTATCTTAAACTGAGTTTCTGGATAAAAAATATTGCATGATCAACACAAAGGCCCTCTTCCACAGCAAGACGGCAAGTCATTGATGAATCAAATATTGGCAACCGGGTAAAGTGTTTTGTAGAAAACTGGAACTCTGTATTGTTGACGAGCTTTATCCAAAAACGCGATCACTAACATATGGACTATTAGAAGAAAGTAACCGGTTTACGATGTGAAGAAAACGTCGAGTATAACTGAGATCAATGTGTATCACAATCCTTTCACAATTTTCTCCACCTCTAGGCAGAATAACGTTGCTCGCAAAAGTTTAGCTTGCGCAGTTTTCTGTTTGACTACCACTCAAGAATGTTCGACTTTTCTCTTGAAACACAACCGCTCTTCTAATTTTTAGTGGACTCACCATTAAAATATTTATTTGACAATTGTTGTAGCACCTCTCTCCACAATGATTCCCTTCTTCACTGTGTCTAATATTGGTATAGGATGTCAAACAGTGATTTCGAGTAGTGAGTTCACTTTAAGGAATGCGTGACATGCCACGGATACGGTGCGCCTAACAGGAAAACACTGCCCGCTTTCAAATTTAGACCAGAATATCCTAGCCTACACTAAATATGTCCACTGCAAATAAAAAATTACTAGAAACGAGAAGTTTTTACTTACAAGATGCTGGCTATTCCATTCTGCTAGGACGAAATACTACTTTTCTGGAGTCTACGAAACTTATTTATTCTTCTTTTTGGATGCGTATAGGCTCACAGGGGCGCGTGTGGCGCGGTGGTTGGAGGCGCCACTCCGACACACCCGTGGAATCGATTCCCGCGTCCATGGTCCACCAAGCCTTCCATCCCTCCGGGGTCGGCATATTGGTACCAGACTTGTCTGGGAGGATGGCAGCACTAGCTCGATACATCGGTAGGCCACCGCGAGTCATTGTAAAGGCCAGGTATGCATTCAGTCACCTCCAACGATACTTAATGAAGTCGAATGCATGGCTCATCCCTCAGGGATTGATCAACGCCGGGAGCTTTATCCTTTCTATATAGGCTCCTATTGCGAACAGAGAAATATTGAATAAGCATTTCGTCTGGCAGAACAGTCCTTCTACCCATTGTTGACGTTCATAGCTTTCGCTTTTGCTTCAGAATTTTTGAAAAATTTGAAATCCACTTTAAATCTGTTGAGAATATTAGTACAAAATACGCTTAATATTGGAAGAACACTGTATAGAATTTCGCATATACGCTTAAACGGTGAAGTGGCTGCTTTAAATCTAAATAGTTTTCATTCCCTCAAATATTGCAGTGATTGAGAAATCCTACTCGGTGGTCAAGGAACCATCACGAAGATTCATTTGTGAAGTACTAAGAAATCAAGAAATTCTGTTGATGAACAAAATAATGGAAGACGTAGTTTACAGCCATTTAAAGGTAGTACATGGGATAAAAAAAATGAAAATAGAATTCCAAAATTCATTGTTTGTACACTAGGGAGATGCTAGATACTGGATGAAAATCTTGTCATAGCATTGACAAATGGATGATGGTGGTGATGTGAATGAAATCGTCGTTGCCAGGTGAAGAGGCAACTAATGAGAAATCGCGTGCTAACATTTAACTCCCTGTGACGACGTGACTGAGAGAACAATGATGAACTCATAAGGAGAGCTGATCGCGTCTTCTTTGACAAACTAAGAAAAGGAAGCTAAAAAGAAACTGAAGGAAAACAAATATAACACATACAACACAACGGTAGCTGACGTTTCGGCAGTATCGCCTTCTTCAGAGCCTGGAAGGGTACACTAATACACAACTTATTGGGTCAAACGCTTCAACAACGCAAAGAAAAAGATGAAAATCTGCGCAATAATCACACGATCACCGGCTTCTCGAAAAACCACCGTTTTTATCTGTTTTCCACCAAGGAAGAACAGCCGTTTAGGGTCGCATATAGTTGATTACTGCACCACCCCACATCAAATATCAGTTGTGAGATACGGGGCTAATCACGCGTTATCTTGGGGCATTCTTCCCCCTTATTCATCCTCGATTTTTGGAATTTATCCAAAAGCCTCGGGAAATTTCCGCGTTGGTGTTTTAGTCTCCCGTGCGATGATAGCGACTTTTATATCAAAATCTTCTCCGCTATGTTTTTGTGTTCTATCCGTGCCTTGTGGCGTGCCTTCTTTTGATTTTCGTTTGCCATCTAGGTGTTCTTTTATGCGGATGCATAAAAAGTCTGCTCGTTTTGGCCAATGTATTCATCTCCGCAAGTACTACAAGAAATCAGGTATATCGTACCTGAACTCATGAGGTCACTATCTCTTCCGTAAGGGCAAATTACGCAATTTGGTGTTTCACATAGACGGTCAAATAGGCGGTTACGAACTAACTGACGACGTAGAGTATCTGGTGGTATGTCAACTATCGCTGCCGATTCGTCTAGATCTAGCCTTCTAAGAAGTCATGCAGTCTTTGTCCTTACGGCAGAGAAGGTCACTGCATGACTTCAGGTACGATATACCTGATTTCTTGTAGTACTTGCGGAGACGAATATATCGGCAAAACGGGCAGACTTTTATGTATCCGCATAAAAGAACACCTAGATGGCAAACGAAAATCAAAAGAAGGCACGCCACAAGGCACGCATAGAACACAAAAACATAGCGGGGAAGATTTTGATATAAAAAGTCGCTATCATCGCACGGGAGACTAAAACACCAACGCGGAAATTTCCCGAGGCTTTTGGATAAATTCCAAAAAATCGAGGATGAATAAGGGGGAAGAATGCCCCAAGATAACGCGTGATTAGCCCCGTATCTCACAACTGATATTTGATGTGGGGTGGTGCAGTAATCAACTATATGCGACCCTAAACGGCTGTTCTTCCTTGGAGGAAAACAGATAAAAACGGTGGTTTTTCGAGAAGCCGGTGATCGTGTGATTATTGCGCAGATTTTCATCTTTCTCTTTGCGTTGTTGAAGCGTTTGACCCAATAAGTTGCGTATTAGTGTACCCTTCCAGGCTCTGAAGAAGGCGATACTGCCGAAACGTCAGCTACCGTTGTGTTGTGTGCGTTATATTTGTGAGGAATTAAACGTGTGCTGAATAACAACCTCGCGATTGCTGTAAAAAGAGAACAACAGATTTGTAATCCAATGCCGAGGTTAATAGGAAGTCGATCTTGGGAACTGTTAAAAGAGAACAGTTGGAGAGTGAAAATAAAGCGGAGAAAAAACTTGGGCTGAAACGGTATTGTTTTTAATGATAATTCCATTTGAAACACATCGGATTCTGAATGAACTATTTCATTCTATTTATTTATGTTAGACTTCAATATGATTGCATTGATGTGCACAACGATACGACGAACCTTACCATCACTGCACGGAACGAAATTTTTTTAAAAGGGCTTTTTGAATATTCAATGATTAACGAAAATTAAATGGAAGGAAAGTTGTGGAGTTTCCATAACTTAGACACTTGGATACTCGGGCTGCCCGTCTTCACCGGCTGTGTAAGTACCAGCATAATTTCCATCATTTCGGAATGTAGCTGGTTTAGCCACCATGGTCCCCCTAGCGTTTCGAGGTCACTCTAGCCAAAGACTACCCCATTTCGCTACCACCGAAGCACCATACGAATAGGTTGACACCTGTATAGTGGTGGCTTCCTTACCGGAACGCCGGACTGCTTCTCAGGTTGGAAGGCGCTGCTGGGCAATGAATCCCTCGCTGTCCCGCTGTATATCGCAGCCAGATACCCAGGGACACCCAGCCACAATGAAGCGGTAAACTGTGGGAGGGTTTCCATAAACAGTACGCAAATGCGTATTCATATGGATTGAGTAGCAGCAATCATTCAGAAATTAAATAACGTTGCCGATGTCGATAAAAGCGCGCTTTATAAAGTCGTCTAGAAAAAGTAGAACTTTTGCGCTTAAATAGTCGTGTTGATTGGCGGGTGTAGCGCAGTGGTTACAGATCTGTCTACAATTAAGTATTCAAAAACAGTCGAATTCAATGAACATATTCGAGACTGCGTGACTTCTTTAGAAGTGGTACGAACCGAAAGTAATGGCTGCTTCTGTTGTTGTAGTGTTTTGATACAACGAAATTCAGGTTTTCGGAGCTCGTGACACACAGTAATTTGCTCCCGCAGGGGTCATATTTAGAATGCGAAAGCGAGTGAAAATCCAAGATTTCGTTTAGTAGGGAACTTTCTCGTCTCCAAAATATCGTTTGTGTATGCAGCTCGTCGCTTTCTGGTTGAGAGATTTGAAAACATGAAATCTTTCCTATTTCTTGGGAGTTTTATATCTAAGCATACCAAAATTTGAAAGCTCGTTTCGAAAAAAAATATGTGCGATTAATGAAATAGAGCGGAGAGCGATATAAAGAGCTATAAAGTTATAGGTTTTTAAAATGCTGTATTGGTTAATAAACCACCATCAACTATGGAAAAAACCACGGAGCGGGCAACGCAGTTGTACTGATCCCATGTATTACGCGAGCGACCTAATATACTCATTCTCTGGTTGGAGCGCGCACGAGGTCCAGCAAGCTTGTCATGCCTCCAAGGTTGGCAAACTGGCACCATACTTCTCTAGGACAAGCCTACTCCGTCTAATCAACGCGAGGACGCTCAGGGACGGCTATCCCGAGACTCAAGGGAGCATCGACACTACCGGCCTTTAATGACATTCGTTATAAAGCAGGAAATACCTCCAAGTGACAACCGAACCTACAACCAGAAGAAATACACCAACTTTCTTTAACCTTTGCATGATTAATCAGCAAACGCATTTTCCAATGACATGCTAGCACGAGCTTGGTAAAAGGCTTTTATCGGCTAACGTTTCGGCGCTTTCGCCTTCTTCAGAGCAGGTTTGGTCGCAGTCGATTGTCCACAGCCACGGAGCAGCATGAAGTGACCTCATTCGGCTGTGCCCCTTTGTAGAGGATGGTTCTTCACTGATTGGCGATTGACAATGATATTTTTTTTCATGCAGGCAATACATCCTGCAGCAGTTCTTATTAAATTAGCTGGCACATAGTGAGTCCATAATTTTTAAAAACCAGCTTTCATCAATGATTTATGTGATGGAAACGTTTGCTGTGATTATTCGATCTACCAATATAGGGTGGCATAACTGGTCAAATCTTGTATATGTTTACATTTGTAGATAAACTCCAAAAAAATTTGACTGAATTCTATTATACATTCGCTTGGTGGCGCGTGTGGCGCAGTGGTCGGAGGCGCCCTGCAACATACACGTAGAATCAATCCCGCGCTCATGGTCCATCAAACCTTCCTTCCCTCCGAGGTCGACAAATTGGCACCAGACTTGTATGGGAGGATAGAAACCACTGGCTGAATACATCGGCCGGCCACTGCAAGTCATTTTAAAGGCCAGATATGCATTCAATCACTTCCAACGGTGCTTTATGAAGTCGAATGCATGGCGCATCCCTCAGGGAATTGATCAACGCCGAGAGCTTTATCCTTTATCCTTTTATATGTTTGCGTGCACTTTTTTCTGGGAAGGACGATATAGTCGGCGAAGTCATGTTGTATATGACAGTGAAGTGACCTCGATTTGAACTTCGTATAGTAAGTGTAACTGCTGGGTGGTTTCGTGATGTGTGGAAATCCGTCTTTTTGATTGATTATTGACTGTTTGGCGACTTACACCACACACGTTTCGGGGGTCAGAAGATGGTCTGAGAGCTGCATATGACAGGGAGAAAATTCAAAAATTAATTGTTTGCATCGACGATATTGTTATCACAACGTTTAAATTTCATCAAGTCCCTATTTTTTCTTCATGGCTAGTCGGATGAAAGAAAAGCAAAGGAAGAGCCTCGGTTGGTGCGTAATAATCCATGAGTTCACAGAAACGGTAATTGAGGGTTCGAAACCGCTGAGTTTTCGCTTTTGCTCATATCTCGGTGTCTTATACTTCAGATGATATTATTATCAGTCATCAGGTGATTAAAATTGAAGACAAACGGTATTCCGCGGAGGGTATTGAGGATACTCTCTACCATAGAGAGAGTATACTCCGTCTCCTCATACTATCATACGTCCTTTGTCTTCCATATACTATTCTCAGCTAATCTATGACAAAATTACTTTTGCTTAGACCAATCATCAGTGGTGTAGACGCGTTCACGGATAGAACTGTTTATGTATAATCCTAATATTCATCCAATTGCTGAAACACGTTCCAGTCTCTCTTACGAACACCCAAATGCTCTTTGATCGTCTACGTAGCATGTGCACTAACTGAATGTACGTGATGGATTCCTTCGACGTTACCACTCTTTGCGTAAGCGTACCAAATGACTCCCTTATGCCAGCTATCAGCGAGATCCCTCATGAAGCACGAAGAAGCAATAAATAATGTGGCTTGTGGACTAGACGGCTCATGGCTCTTTTAAAGGAGTTCGTAAACTGTTCAGTCCTTAGATGTCCTGTAAAGCATTTCGCGCCACAGCTTAACTGGGTTCAACACCGACTTGAGCTCCCAGATCAATCCCGTTGACGGGTGATTGCTGTTGGCACTGATCGAAAGAGAACTAGCTGAGAGACAGGCGAAACGGAGGACCCGCGTGGTGTGGTGGTGAACGCATTAGCCCTCGCAAAGAGTAACAATGCGTTCGTTCCTCACCGCAAGACCTGCGGTGCGGAGTTTTGCAAATATCTCAGCATCACTGTGGTTGTATCACATATAATACCTTGCCATGAAAAGTTGTAATAGGTAGTAAATAAAAAGGTTAACATGTTTCGAGCAGTCGCCAGTGTGTGCACAGGTGGAGAGCAGAAGGAATCTCTGAACTTGGCGTGAAAGATAACTGTTTTCGATGATTACGAAAAGGCATCTTTTCGGTATATGTTTAGAGGGAAAATCATGTGCTAAAACGACAAGTCTTGTAAAAATGAGGTCCATTTCATCCTGCGCTTAATTTCCATTGAAATAAGTGCAGCTATAAAACATTGCTTAAGAAGGGCCGGTCTAGAGAATCGGTGACAAAGAAATACCATCGAATACTGTAAGGCACCAGGTAGTTCGCAACCATCTGTATGATCGTCTACGTACAACGCAAAAATTCTATAATAGTAGATTGCAGTAACTCCCTTAGAGTAGAGACAGTGATTGCACGAGTTCGAATAAGATCTACCTAATCTGCAATACATTGATCGATTCCAAGCCCAGGGGTCATCAAACATCGGAGGTCCGGCGCTAGTCACTGTGTAGGCCAGATATGCATTAGATCACTCTCATGATACTTGAGGGATTTGAAGGCATGGCCCATCTCTCACAGATCGATCAACGCCAAACGCTTCATCCTTTATTGTTTTTGCTTGCACTGCACTTATGCATATACACACATATTTACTTATACACATGTGTTATACTTGTATATTCACGCATTCACACAGACACACACCCACACCCACACACACACACACACACACACACACACACACACACACACACACACACACACACACACACACACACACACACACACACACACACATACACACACGTACACATACACACATACATACACACATACATACATGCACATGCACGCCTGCAGAACTACATGCACACACACACACACACACACACACACACACACACACATACACACACATATATTTGTACATACTTGTACTTACACTATACTTTTACTTATAGTTCACACTTTTTTTTACAAGACCCGTCATCAGATCTAATGCGTGGATCCCAGCATTTATTGCATTCTATTCGTTTTTCTCGTTTTCGTCGTCCACAATGGTCTATAAACATTTCGCTTGTTGTTTCAGCGGCTGCTTGAGAACTTCGTCTTCTTTATGAACAATTTAGAATGCCGGTCGCTTCGCTTCTTCTTGCAGTCTTGGTCTTGGGGATAGCCCTGGCTAGGGCATCCTCACGTGGATTGGGGGAGAGCCTTGGCCAGGGGGCACGAACCAGCATCTTGCTTCCTGAGCGACTACATCACTAAGCACCGCACTACCGCGCCTCCGCTCTCCTACAAATCATACCTGTAATACATCAGATCGTTACCTCATCACCGATCGACTCAAAGTAGCAAGCGTCGTTCCAATCCACGAGGACCTACTACTGCTTATAATGGAGGTCTGAGAGCGCCTTAGTACGACTACGTTGGAGTTTCGAGAAAACTACGTTCGACCAGCAACCAATCTCTCGCACAAACACTTGCGTTGATACCGAATCCACAGACGAACAAGTCCATCCTTATGGATGACGGTTATTAGAAAATGAAGTGAATAGAAAAGCACTGCGATCGAAGCGAAGTGTGCACCGTGGCCTTCTAAGCAATAAAGTAAATTTGAAACCCACCGATTTTTGATAGAAAACGTTCAATATCATCACTTGCATTGGCAATATCTAACACAAATATTCACTACCCCACATTAGACATTCGTTCCGTTCTTTGTCTTTCTTTGAATTTAAGAAGCTCCCTATCTTTATTGCTGTTATTTTTACATCAGTTATCATGTTCAGCTTAAGGTGTTGTAGCCTATTCGTTATCTTGTGGAGTTTAATACTACACCAGTTGCGGCTGCACAGTGGAGGAAGCAAAATTTTATCTTCCCTTTTTTGAAAGAAAATGTTTCTTCTTCCTTAAATCCCACCAATGTAGAGGAATTGTTGTACAGCTCGAAGACTTTCGCCAAACTGTTTCGTCCATGAAATATGTACGACTTTTCGATATTCGTTGTTGATAGTGGGGATATGATAAGGATGGCTGTATACAAACATGGAAGAGTTGTCTTTCTAAAGCAAAAAAGACTAAATATCGCCGATGATCTAATACATGCACGGTAGACTGTTTCGGGAATCCTGAGGCAATAAAATAATAATGCAGTCAATCAATACGAGATAATCATCATAAAATTGCCACATAAAATCGATCAGACTCATTTATTTTCGGAAAAATGTTTACCTGTAAAATATACCCATTAATTAATACTCATTCATAAAAACTAATGAAAAACATGAGCCGTAAACATTTCAGCATAGCGTGGTGTTCTCAGCATTGGCCATGTGTTTCTCATGAATTAATTGATGTCGTGCAGTCACTTTAAGCAATAAATAGTGTCTAAATAGAAAGAAAAAAGGCGAAAACTTCTTAAGCCGTCTCATTTTTGACGACTATCGCACGTCCACCACCTTTACTGGCAATAATATTCTTGATGACAATGAAAATTGCCATAATATGACAGATGTTCACGACGATCATTGTGCATCGGTAGAGGTTGAATGTGAAGCAACGTCGAACGTTTTCTCTAGAAAAAAATCATAGAAATAGTCAGATTTCTACTGAGCGAAATAGGTCTGACTGTAACAAACGATGAAATTAATTCAATCAACGCATATCGTTGTACACATGGATGGGCAAAGTGGAAGATGTGCATTTGGTTCAATGCATATGCTTTCTGGACGCAGGAACTATTTGGTACACGTTTTGAATTCAATCAATTCGCTTATCAGGAACAGATGATGTGCCATACGTGACCAATGAGATGCTTTCTAATGGAATGAACTAACGCTACACGAGTCAGAACGTTGAAAAAGTTCCTGGGATCATGATAGTGACCTTAAAAAATCATGTACAAGGTACTAAGAGGTGATCGTCGATCAGAGTAACCATAACAACTCGCAGGTGAATTCGTTTCCAGAGACTAATTTGTAGTAGAAATCACAATGTGCAACTTTCTTATCTACTGCCCATTATTTTTTTCACGGCATGGTAATACGTGGAACACAACCACAATGACGCCGAAATATTTACAAAACTCCGAACAGCAGGTGTCTGTGGTGGGGATCGTCGATACCACAGCATGTGGGTCCTCTGCTTCGCCTTTCCCTCAGCCAGTGTTTTAACGGGGGGTTAGTGCTGATTTGTGCTCCTCAGATGATTCTCGTTGGCGGACAATTGCTGACGACATCGTTAAGGTAAAAAGAACTGGCTGAAAGAAAGGCAAAATTAAGGACCCGCATGGTGTAGTGGTGAACACGTTCGTCCCAGGAACGGGTAAAAGCAGGGTCAATACACACCGCAGACACCTACGGTCCGGAGTTTTGCAAATTTGTTGTCGTCGTTATTCGCATAACATACCACCTTTTACACAACGTTGGAAGGACGACTGGAAACCTTTCTGGTATCGTTATAAATCGTTAAGAAGGTTTGTATAGTATTTATTAAGTTTTCCGGAAATCAATGTCAGATTTCAGTATGTATTTATAAAGTGGCATATCTAGGCTGACAATGAACGATATTAATTGGGAGAAACGGCCTAAAGTCGGCCATTATTAAATGAATCTTATCATTAACAACTTCGTATCTGCTCAATAATTAGGCATATGCTTAGAATAAATTGAATAAAGTCTACTGGAACCCAAAGATTTTGCCAACTAGAACCAAATTTATGTATACCATCTGCGTAAAATTCTAGACTTCTGAATATTATGAAGTCACTGAAGGTTGTCTCGGCCTCTGGTTAGTTTCTGAAGCATTTCCGGCAAAGTAAATCAGCGAGATGTTTCAAGAAGTGATTGGTGGCAGACGGAAAGTCGGACGATTACAGGTTACTAGGCAGAGCTTTGTTTGTAACCTAGGTCGCTCAACTTTTGAAGCGGTGGTAGTGAGACGTGTTGCCGCCAGTTATCGTGAAGGAGGATTAGTTCAGTCTCTTTTCGTTAACAAATGAAGAGCAGAGCCGTTGAAATTTCTGTTACATTTTGTCGACTTTCTAGATGAACTTCCTCTCAATCTTTAAACCCGTTGCGCGTTTCCTATGGTCGAGGAACGAGTCGCACTCCTTGCGCAGAAGAAGCCCCGACGATGCTCCAAAACGGGGGTTCCTTCGATTATCATTCAGTTCGCGCGGTAGCCATTTGTCGAAATTTTCGACTCCCCTAACTTTTTAAAATGCTCCAGAACAGAAGAGGTGTTTACGCAGAGTTCTTCCACAATAGACGACCTTTTCCAGTGCGCTTCTGTATACAGCGATTCTTCCTCTGTACATCAGTGAGCGAAATGTAAGTTGATAATCACCGAAGTTCTACCAAGCGTTTTGGGTATCCTCCTTACCTAGTCACTGAATTTTCGGGTATTGCGATTGCACTTTATTCTCTAAGCTTTTTTTTACTTCCACTATACACGCTTAGACCAAACTTAGTAGTTCTGTGAAAAGCATAGAGCCCTCAGCATGCAAGCTTGCTGAGATGGATATTTCTTGATGACTCCCAAAGCTTTGATTTTTTTCCAAGCCGTCAGGAAATCAATTCGAATCAATCGGTTCTAACGAAGATTAAGACGTAGACCACTAGCGGAACAAAATCTTCATAACATTTTTTGGGTAGGCCGAACAATTTTGGAGGAGATTGCTATTGCGAAAGATAGTAGGTTTTAGCAGTGATGTGGTGAAAACGAGAAATGATTTACGAGCTCTACGATTGCTTCAAACATGCGTTTTCGAGCATATACTTTGAAGCTATTACTATCATTTTTGTTTCCATCACCAGTATAGCACTGGAAATGACCAGAATATAAACATTTTTTGCGAACGAGAAACAAGCTTGTTTATACCAGCTACGTGGAATTCTAAAGTTTCGAAGTCTGTGGAATCAATGAAGGTAGTTTCAGCCATACCGAACGTATTTCTCCGCAGTAATAGTTTCACCAGGATGCAGAAAGGTTCCGTGGACAGAACCAGATGGAAACACGAAACGGACAGTATGACATATCATTGTTATTTCGACTTCGTGAAAGGCTACGTGGATCCATCGCCGTCCAATCACTGAGCCTCTCTTCACCGCTTATTATAGAGGATTCATGCGGATTCTTTGCGAATTTTTGAAACCAACGTTATACTTTGCGTTAGATAACATCTCTTTGGTCCCATTTCTCGTCAATTCGCGCCGTTTGTGCTGCATACGTCCAAAATTCGTAGTAGTAAGCCTGTCGAAAACGCTGTGAACACTACAAAAAAAATTGTTTTTTAAAAATATACAAGAAGAATAGGAATCAAACGTTAATTTCCGGGAAAATCAATAGTTAAATATGTGGACCTACAGTGTCTTACTCTACTTTGTGATAAAATGTTGTGCAGCTCCCAGTTAACTGACAGTTAGAACTATACGGTCAAAAAAGGAAAGAAAAGAAGATCAACGGAAAAAGAAAGAATGAATAAAACGGAAAGGAATGAAAAAACGAGAGGAAGAGGAAGAGCGGAAAAGAGGGATGACTACGTAAGTTGAGAAAAATCGAAAAAATATCGCTTGCCTTGCGTTATGCTTCGGGTTAAGTGGAAGACACGGCCAGAAAAAGCGCAGTTTTGTGAATTTCACCAAGCCCCACAATAATGCGACAAGTTTGATGCATGAACCAAAATATACTGGTCCTGCTAGAGAAAGTCGTGGCTCATTTGTGAACAGAATGTTGAGAAGTGATGGCAAAGGCACCTGGAAAGCACTCATTCACTAACCGAAATTAAAAAGTACTGGAGAGAAAGTGCCTTTTCAGCACAAATTCAAACAGAGAATATTACGACGCTGACACTCTTGTATAAACTGCATGCGAGATTGAAAATATTTGTATTCCACATGTCACTTGCATAGTAGCGGCTAACAACTGGAGCTTATGAAATAATCTACTGGGTTCGCATTTATGCTACTTTTTTAACCCTTTGCAGTTTTATTTTAATTTTCCGGACCTTGAAAGTACATTTTTATCTTGCTATGTCGAATGAAAGGTGCACGGAAAGTATAGAAATTGGATAATCTCACGTATTTTGAGCATCGCTATCGACCAGAGTGCGTGCAGCGCAGTGGTTAGAAGTGTCCTCCAATACACTTGCGTTCAATCCCGCGCCCCAGGCCCACCAAGCGTTCAATCCCTTGGGGTCGGGAAATTTGTACCATACTTGCCTAAGAGGATAGCAGCAGTGACTCAGTTCATCGATAGGCCACCGCGAGTTATTGTGTAGGCCAGATATGCATGCAATCATCACGTTTAACGATGCTTGATGAAATCGAACGAATGACACACCTCTCAGGGGATTGATCAACGCCGAGAACTCTGCTTTTTTTAATCTTTTTTTCCACCTGCCGTTGACCCTAGTAGACTTCACCCAACATTTTCTTATTTTTCTACGTAATTTTTTTCATGCACATAGGGGCGGATAGAGCAGTAGTAGTGATGTCAGTCATCACGAGCATGGCGCTAGTTCGATTCCGAATTGGTGCCGGCCTTCTCTGGGCAAAAATTACTTCTCTAGTTCTCGATCACCGGCCCTTACTCTACTGTCGATACATAGACGACCGCTTCGTCGTCTGTTCCACACAAGAACAGATGGATGAGTGCTTTGAATTGTTAAACCGACAGTCAGAGTATATAAAATTTACATGAGAAAAAACCAACCGAAAAACTGGCTTCCGTTATTAAACATCCAAATAAAGCTCTCAGAAAGAGGCTATATAACAAAAATGGTACCGTAAGCCAAGTAGTAAAAAATATACTAGTTCACTACCTCTCCTCTCATCCTTCACACATGGAAAAGGCACTTATCAAAGTCATGTACCGTACGGCTAAAAATGTGTGCACAGGAGAAGAGGAAAGGAAAGAATCGCTAAACCTGGCACGAAAAATAGCCATTTCCAACGGCTACAAAGCAGAAGCCACTCGGGTCGGACAAAAAAGTAGAATTGTTCCCCCAAAATAATGTTTCGGACGTAACAAGGATCCCTTTTAATCTACCTTTCATATCAAAGGAAATAAGTTACGCAAATGAGAGATGCTTAAGAAAAGGTGGTGTTGAAAATTAGGTGGCCGTTATCGACTTCCCACTCAATACCCTACGCCGTCAGTTAGTTCGCAATCGCCTCTGATCGTTTGTGCAGCTCAGAAAACTGTATGATCTGTCCTGACTGGAGATGCAGGGATTGCATGAGTTCAGTTATAATATACTTGATCTCATGTAACGCATGCGTGAGAAATATATTGAGGAAACGGGTACACCACTTTGTGTCCGCATAAAAGAACACCTAGATGGGAAATTAAAGATTCATCAAAGCACTCCCTCTAGGTACACATAGGGTATAAAATCACAATGGCGATGATTTTGAAATGACTGTCCGGATCTTAGCGAAGGAATCAAAAACATCAACGCGCAAGACTCTTGAGGCATTATGGATAAATTTCAAAAACCCAAAGATGAATGCCTCACTACCACACTTAATCTGGCGCCTTATTTTAAAATGATATTTTTGACCGCTAGGTGGGTCTTGCTCGCGACCCCACGTGAACAACGCGTGGACCAGTCCCACTCGTAACCGCACGGTGAGTAACCTTTTTGATCAATACGGCGTTTGTTTGAAAGTTTGGTCTTCATTAATACTACAAATATTCCACCTATTAAAATTCTATTCCAAATATATGACTACTGCTTCATAAAATACGTCTAGGCTCTGAGGAAGGCGAAATCGCCGGAACGTCAGCCATCGACCAACAACACCAACAACGACAACGACAACGAAGACCTACACCAACATCGCATAAGCTAAAGAAGACCAATTTATAAGATCATGTAAATAAATAACGTGTGTTTCACTTCTTTTCTCTTCCCTTTTTTTTGGTTTCCATTTAGTTATTCATAATAACCACTGTCTTCTCGTCATTAATAATTAAAACAACAGCTGACGACTAACGAACTCAATAACACCGTCGGATTTTTTTCGAAGAAGACGATTTCGACAGAACCAATGAAAAGGTCAGAAGAAAACAACGGCAATAAAAAAATTGGTGCTTGTAGTGAAGTCGTCAAAGACGTGCTGCGATACGGACACGGAGACTGCTTGGTTCCGATGTTGCAGACTAGTCACACTGTCCACACTTTTGAGGTTGGTTAACGAGCATTAAACTTGTCTGTGAGGACAAGAGACATTAAGTAATTACATTGTCAGGCTCCGCCAAGTCACTGTGAGAGCCAGATATGCATTCTGCGTCTACGATACTGGGAATGGAGTCGAAAGCATAGGCATCCTTTGGAGATTGATGACTGCCGAAAGTCTCATCATTTAATTTTTCAAAAAAAACGGTGGTAAAATTCCAATTAATCTGTTCTAATGGGTTGTAGTTTGAACACAGAGGTATTAAGCTAAGGTAGTTTCTTTTTTCAACGATTTTAAGTTTTCGAAATTGCCGAAATCGTGGGAATCAGATGTGTTGGACAGGCCTTGAGTCGGAAAGATCAGTTCAGGGCTATATCCGTCAAATATTGGACTCTTGGGATTGCAAACCCGAAACAGGAAGACCAACAGTCTCATGGGTAAAGATCTTCGTGAATATCGTGGGAGAGAAACACGATAGTCATTCATTTCACTGACCGTTTTAAAACCAGAGTGCCATTCTTCCATGTTTCAATCGCTAATGAAGACTGTTGGCTCCCCATGAGTTGCTAGAAGATCAATGAGAGATTGGATAGTGTAAGAGGAGTTTGGACTCGTTCTTTAGCTTTTGCTGATCTTTAGTGCTGATGTGCATGCGATGAGTGACGTCTTTTACACATTTCGGAAAGAAACGATCCATCTTTCAAGCACTGCTTTTGAAGTCGAGACATCTATACTTTTTCCGCTTACACTCGCTTTTAATATCCAATTGTCACGGTAGTTGAAAGGAGATGACGGCAAATCGTTTCTCCTTTTTTTTCATGAACTCAACAAGTTGTTGCAAATTCAAAAAGTCTTCCACGTTCGCACAGAGCGTCAAAGCCTATGAATAAATATGTCATTCTGCAACACTTGGAACTCTGCATCACCAGCGTGAACAAGCTGGGTTGTTTGTAGTTGAAAAAAAGTCGAAGAGATATTAAATGTTAAGTCTCAACGTGAAGTAGGACACCAAGAAGGGAAAAAAGCGAAAAAAGAAATAGATGTTCTGTTAACAACAGCAAGTAGAGATTCTAATACCTATTGCTGTTCCGATTAACAAATTTCCGTTCATTCTGCGAGATTTTTAGCCAATACGAATTGCAAGTAAAGATATGGTTCCTGTTTTTTTGTAAGCGAATGCAAATGATGAAAGAATCTGATATCCACAAACTCAACTCATAATTTCGAAATCAACGAAGTGAACTATGAGCGGAAGAGAAATTTCTACGGTACAAACAAGGAAGAGAATACAGTGCACGTCACAGCAAGGTGCATTTATGTCGTAAAAATTCTAGGAATAGATTTTGTTGTCCATGAAAATCGATCCAATTCTTGTAAACAACGAAAAATTTCCGAACAGGGAGGAAATAATGGACATTCTGTGATTATCGCTAGATTCCAATGTTTTTTTGATCTCAGCACTCACTGTAGTTTGTTGTACAAACAAAAAAAGGTTTCCATCAAAAGTAATCAGTAAAGTGGTTATAAGCTTAATGAAAGTTGGCGACTACGGTAAGAAGTTTGTTATGATTAACGATCATGGAATGACGGAGTCGTTAACAATTGTAGAAGATTATGCCTTGCAAGCACTAGTTTGAAGTTGTTCCTGATCATATGGGGGAGGTGGATAAAGCAGTGATTAGTGATGCCGTCGACCATGAAGCAAAAGGCGTTATGTATTCTTTCTTTGATAAGCTTACACAAGATTGATAGCACTCTTTATTTTCGGCTAACGTTTCAACGGTATCGTCTACATCAGAGTCGATGGCCCGAGTCGATGCGCCACATTTTGAGATGTCAAAGGCGTTAGTTCGATCCCGGCCTCAACGATTCCTCCAACCCAACTGGGAAAGCCTTAGCTCTGCTATCTCCAAGATTCCAAGGAAAATAGACTCGACCAGCATTCTACGACATTTATAAAGAAGACGAAATCCTCAAGCCATATACGAAGCAAAAGGCGAAAAGTTGGAAGATCTGGGATGGTGGGTGTAAGGAAACTAAATGAATGTGCGAAGTGCTGGGATCTGCAGAGTAGAGGTGATGACGGATCATGTAAAATAAGTAAAAAAATCCGATATTGTAAGACGTAGAAAGGGAGCTCGAGTTTTCGCTACATTGTTTAGCAATGCTTTTCTCCTACAAAAAGAACAAGAAAAAAGCGAATGGAGGTGAAATATTAAGAAGTGGTTTTCACAGTATCATACTCTACTAACCTCTTCGAGAGCAAGCACAAGACTTTTGGCTAGTCTAGCAAAAAACACGTTTTCTTCTTCGTATTTCAGCGTTTGGCATACATCAACCATCTCGAAAATATACACAAATACGGAAACGCCCGTGAAAAAGAAGTACCCGTAAGCAGCCTGTACAGCGGTCTTACTGTGAAAGTTCGCCAGGAATTCTGCAATCCTGAAAACACAAAACATAGAAAATTAATTTTGTCGGTACTTTAAAAGCACCAAGTAAGTCGGAAAAAAAGGAAAGTAATGGTGTTACGACTTTATGCCACTCTTAACTCAAATTTGTGTAACACGTGGACCATGGAGCGACCTACTATTGTGGCTGCTAGTAAAAATCTTCACTTGTCTTTTTTTTTCCGAGGGGCTAGGTATTGTTAGCTCGCCATGCAATATCGTTAAGAGTAAGAGCAGTCACAACCAACACCTCGGATTGTTATGGTGTAAAAGTGCTGCTTATTAGTTAGAGAGAAGTACAAACTGTTTCAGAAACATTCTTAACCGTTTTATTTACTGCCTACTCTTTTTAATGGCACGGTATATTGCGAAATATAACTTCAGTGGCGCTGAGATATTTGCAAAATTCCGTACAGCGGGTGTTTGCAGTGGGGAACGAACGGGCTATTACCTTTCCGGGGTTGAACGCGTTCACCAGCACACCATGCGGGTCCTTCTTGTTTCGTCTGTCTCAGCTAGTTCTATTGATCTCTGCCATCAGCGGTCATCCGTCAACGGGATTGATCCGGGGAGCGCAAATCGGCATTGAACCCAGTTAGGCTGAGGATATAGTTATAATCACAATTTTAACCTTTTTATTTCCCGCCTATTCTTTTTAATGGTAGAATATGTTGCGAAATATAAGTTTCTGTAATGCTGAGATATTTGTCTCCGGAGTCTGCGGTCCGGAGTTTTGCAAATATCTCAGCATCACTGAAGTTATGGTCACGATACTTAAGCTTTTCCGCTTAGCAAATTGTTCGAAGGAATATGGTGGGAATCTTGGACATCCTGCAGTGAACAACTGTTGAGATCGCTGAGTTATAAGTTTTTTTTTGCGATTATTGACCGAATTAACATGTACACTGCAATGTCTAGATGCATAAAAAATATCTGTGCAGTATAGATGAGTATAGTTACGTGTCTTGGAAGATGGAAGTAAGTACAACGAAATAGAAAAAAAGAAGACAATCTTCTGAATCTCCCTACTTGTCGGTGTAGTTGTTACATATGGCCGTCTTCGTTGCGATTGATCTTCACTCTATCTCAGATGAATAAAGACGTTAAAGGATAGAGTTCTTGATCGATCCCCTGACGGTCGTGCCCCTATATTCGACTCGCCGAGGAATCGTTAGAGGTGATTTACAGGCACGTCTGGCGAATAGAACAAATTTTGGTGTCCTACCGATGTATAAAGTCGGTGCTACTATTCTTCCAAACAAGTCTATTACCAACTTGCCGACCCTGGAAAGGAGTTGGCGAGATTGAAGCGAGGTGTCGAACCAGGGTCCACGTGTATATTGTGCGCCACCTTTTAACTGAGTTTCAGGCGCCTTTTATTTATGATGAGGGAAATTATGGTGTTCTATATAACACAAAAGAATAAGGATACCATCATGTGCTGATATTTCTCTTCAATGTCCAATGCTATTCGTCAAAATTCCACGGTGAAGTAGGAAAACGGATTGAAAGCATACCTACTGCATAGGAGGAAATCTGCCATCAAATCGAGTGTTGACGCAAATAATGTGATCACAGCTACCACTATTACTGGTGGTGCCCACTCCAAAGTATTTCTGAAATGAAGAAATTGTATCGGATCAGAAAAAATGTAGCCATGTTGTATGGTTGTTGGTGAACTTACGACACTCTCACAATTTTATCATACAGTATAGGTTTTCTCACGTTTATTCACGGTATACTAACTAAACCTTTCCGCAGAATGCGGTCTTATTATACTTTAGATCAACACGTTACTGACAATTTAACATAAGAGTATTTCTTCATCGTTGGAACGAGATGCAAATAACATAAAATACTGCTGATAATAACAATCGATAGTTACTTCTATGTTCAAGTTACCACCGTTCGCTCACAACGAACAGCTGTTCCTGTTCATCGACGCATTTTAACAATCAACCGAAAGTCATATTTTTCCCCCATTACCCAACCGCTACATGATTCAATGACTTTATGTCAGAAGGAAATGAGTTATTCACTCAACTAAGGTTGTTTATGAACACAGGAATCAAGTGAACGGGCAACGATGAGTTGCCGGCTGCTGAAGTGAAACAAAAGAAATGTTGTCACAGATTCTCTACTTTTTAGCCTTTTTTCACTTTTATCCCTGGCTCACCCTCCACTTTTTCATACTTCTTTTTTTTCTATGCAAAGTGCCGTTTGTTAATGAACAAACTTTAATGGCGCTTTCATCTTAAATAGAAAAAAAAATTTCGGAGCTTCTGATTATTTAGATGTCCTCTAAAGTGAAATAACAAGTGACGAAACGCTAGATATTTACAAAATAATCCAACTTGCCATCGTTCTCGCACTTATTATTTCATTTCATTTCGTTTATTTTTTTCTAACAATGACTGATTACGATGAAAAAAATTTACAATGGTCTCCTTGCCAGTGACAACTGACTACTCTTCTCGGAAGAAGTCAGAAAAACCGAAGAAAAAACTACAGTTGATTGCAAAAGTTTTCGTAAAGAAAGCCGAATCTTTTCAATGCTGTAGTTTTTTAAAAGAAAAACACTATTTATAGCAGCTTATAGATTAGGTGTTGATTTTTTAAGCGTCAGTTTCACTAAATCACTTAGCAAAGAATAGCATGATTTTAAATAAAGCGCACGAAGAAGCACCACCGACCAATTTCTTTTGGTTGCTTCTACAATGAGAGAATGAGCAGAATGACGAAGTAAATTGTACTTACGATGGCCCATCGTCACGCCACACGATACGCCGACCCATTGTCGTTTGCTTTGTAGCTGACGGTAGTCTAATAAATCTGATAACAAGCGACAACTAAGACCGTTCGTTTAGAAATACGAAAACATAACCATTACTAAACAAAACGATTTTATTCATAGAAAGAGTGGGCGACCAAACTGAACTAAGCCAGCGGTAGGCAACGGACGTGGGCGTGATGGAGGCTGGAGTGAGTGGTGCTCAGAGAACGAACGTGTCGCGTATAGTCCTTATATTCGACGAACTTTTTAAAGTGAGAGCAGTACAAAACCATTACCGATAAGAAAATCTATAGAAGAAATTCTAGAGTTTCCTAAAAAAGCGTCTGAACTTTCCTCTTCTTATTCATAATGAATTCTGTGCTTCGGAACTCGTGGAACTTCATTTTCTTTCATTTTTTCGTATTAATTGCAATCACTGTCAAGAAAAAAAACTCCTATATAAATTTTAGTAAGTGCGAACTGTTACAAGAAAAAACAGTCTAGGTTATTTTGTGTTCTAATTGTCTACGATGTAAACACTACGGTACGGTTGATTGTCTGTGCAAATCGCTGAATACAACTGTTCATTTTTATTCTGAACTCGAGCTCAAATATGCCAGTTCTTTTAACGTTCAGCATTTCAAAAAATTCGAAACCAGGGAAGTATAATCCAATATTGCTCGTGTCACAGCACATTTCTGAGCAATAATTAATTTGAGGTTCACAAATAGATTAACACAGAAAATTTTAGAGGTAGTATCTTCAAAATAATGGAAAACATTTATAAGAAGTATTTTCATAAAGTCATTTGGCAACGGAACGCACGCAGGTGATCATTTCTAGCTTCATTTATTGCAAATGTTTGCGTTTTATTGGCTGTTATCGTATATTAGTCCAGGAAAATCCTCCCTAACAAATAGAAATTGTCCATGAGTCTAGAAGATTTCCAATGCGGCCTTAAGAAAGTGTTGGGAAAATTTAACTGGAATGAATCACACGAATCCAAGAACAACTGCTCTTTGTCGATTGTCATCGTCATAATCAACCAGATGTATCACGTAACAAACGCAATGGAACTCGTTCGAAAATGCGTCATCTCGAGTTGTTTAGAAGATATTCTTGAAGTAGGCATGAATTCGTCACGAAACAAAAACGAGCGCGTTTTCGCTCCCACAGTTTCTGTTTTAACCACAAGACTAAAGCGTCATGAGGTTAAACCTCACTGTGGTCCAATGTGGATTGAAATTCATCAGTACAACTACACTATCCGCGTCTCGTTATTGAGAAGCTTTCAAGTTACTGAAAAGCAGCACAGTCTTGATTGTGTTAAGTCACTACTTCTTATTACCATTAAGGGCCAGATTCTACCACCTATTTGTAGAATTCATAGGTCTCAATTAGACAGTTCGGCTTCATGTTGTGAGCAGATCAATCTTCCATTGGAGCCAATAAGATGAACGAAGGTGTTTGTCTATTGCATAGTGTATCCAAGACTGCTAATAAGGCTAGTTATTAATATATCAATTGCAACTGTAGTTTCGCTAATCTTTGGATAAGTAAAGTGGACACTAGTAAAATGCGTTTCCCCCCCTCGTTGACCACAATAGCACTCTAAAGTGTCCCTAATTTTTCGATGTAGACGAAAAACGTCATACTTTTGTTGCATTACCTTTCATTTCCATTTTTTTGAAAATTTTCTTACTTCTCTTTCCATGTCCCTTTGTTTTGATAGGAAATTAGTACATGTCTGCATACAGAACTCTATTGTTCTATAGCTTCATGCTAGGTTTAGCTTTCAAATAGAAAATTGGAACTACTTTTCAGCTCCTTTGACCTTGCTTGTCAATTAAATCCTCCAATAGCTTTCCCAACGTATATCTCAAGAAAAAACATGATGCTTCAGATCAAAAATTTACTTATAAGATTTCATGATGATTTTTTTTCTTATTCTTCACCAATTAGATACTGTTACGGATTACAACCGACACTTGTGGTTAGCTTGAATTCGATTCCTTCTTTGATCAATAGCGAATTGAATTTCTTCTTTGTTCAGATGGATAGGTTTCGGATTACTGCGATAGTTATTCCGGCCACGTCTTTCAGTGAGAGCTTAAAAATAGACGAAGGTTTTCGTTGTGAAGAGAGATGCGTCTAAGGAATGTATTACGTGTATAGTATGTAACTTACAATTAAGATCTGCGCAAAGAGCCTTCGAGTGATGCATCTGCCTCGCACTACACAACCATCCGTTTTTGCATTTTTCATCGCAATCACCGATGCCATCAAATTTCGAACGTCGGTAGTAGTTTTGTCTATATTTTTCAAAAAGCACATTATCAGTTCGCATCCTTTCAATCATGTCGTTCCATTCGGATGGGGATTGTGATTTGAGTCCTAAAAAATGCTCGTCTTTAACAAAGTCGGGTAGGTTAGTGCCGGCAGTGGTCATTCGCTCATAGGAAAGTACAGCTATTCCATCTAGCTTCGCATGAGCAAGTTTACAAAAACTGAGTGCCAGCAAAACATGTGTCTTTGTATATATTCATATCAATGAGTAGTAGCAGCAGCGACCATCTCTACTATAGCTCACACGCCACCAGTATGTGACTAAGTGACAAGTAAGAGCAGCACTCAAGATGACGTTGGAAGGATATTTCCAAAACCTACGTTTGTTTTTAATGTGTAAACCCATACCATATTCTTGATTAGCACTGGCATAAAGCTGTTCCCAATGAGGACTTTTAGGATTTGCATTTGCCTCAGTTAGATTCAGGAACCACTCCTCGAAATCTATCACTTGATAAGTTGATCCATTATAGGCTCCATCAATGCTGTAGATGCGATAAGCTGGAAAATATTCTGAATAAGGAGTGATTGATGGTGCTGAGTAGACTACGCTTGTAGGGCGTGATGAAGACGATTGTGGGTCCTCGTAAGTGATGTAGAACTCTTCAGAATGAGTATGACCGAAGAACTGGGCCACAACGGTGTTTTGGAATCTAAATTAGCTTTCAAATGAGTCTTGAACACTAGCAGAATTGACATTACACTATGGTGATATGTCACGGAAGGAGTGTTGCTCGTGTTATTCAGGTTCAGTTTCCTTATATTGCACAGTGTTCTTCAGGTTCAGTTTCCTTATATTGCACATTGATCCATCACTGTGTTCTACAAGAAAAAAACCATTCGATCTGCTGTAATTACGGAATGATTCGAAAAAGAACGGCAGACCTAGCTTTAGCACGTATGTGTGAGTGTAAACAGCACCGACTCTCTCTAATTTTCCGCTACTTTACCCTAAAGTTTTAGGAACACGAAAACAACTGAATTCCAAGAATCCTTCCTAAGAGGTTTTCACTACACATTACACAAGACCACTTTTGTCCCCGATTTCGCCATTAATTTTAAATTCTTTTACTACACATGTCATTATAAGACCATTGCGCCTGATTATTATAAGTCTAGGTGGCCGTATGACCACAAAAAATGACTCAAGCTTCAATAAACGCGGAAAGTGTTTGGATCCGCACGGTAAATGTGATGATGTGGCCATGTAAATGGAAAAACAAGCAAGCAAATGTGGAAAAAAAAACGCAAAAATATAAAAGCAAGTGGTAAGTGTTTAAAAATAGAGTTTGGCTTTTCGATCACCCTATAAATCGCGGAATGGCACTCAGGAACAGAGTAGGTGTTTGCGAAGTTCTTGACAGGTTCTCGTAAAACAACCTGGTCTCTGATGAGGTAATTGAAATCAGACCAAGTACCCCTCATCTCAAAACGTACCATTATTTCAAAGTACCCAAAAACCGTAATTATTAACCGTTCTATCTTTTAGTCTTAATTAGTGATGGGAATCAATTATGAAGCGTACTGTATAAAACGGTGTTGTCGATGAATGCAGCATCATAGACAACTGCAACAATTTTGTGGTCACTTTCATATAAGTCCACATGTAAACCAAAATATAAGCTTTCCTACTACCTTAAACGCTGCTGTCATAACAAAAGACCGAGATAACGAGATGTGCTCCCGTATTTTGGCATCAAAAGTATGATAGAGAACATGATCGTGAATGCGACGGAGATCGCTATTTCAAAGCAACGGAGCAGAGTAACAGCAGTATTTACTCAGCCTGTGATAACCGCCCTTTCTTCCTTTTCTAGTTATTGTAGATGAAAAGCCTATGAACACGCCCATTGTTACGGATCTCGGTGTGTCAACCTGAAGCCCGCTAATACAATATGAAATAATTTCGCTTTTACCAACATGGCGTATTTCAACCCCTAGCGCAAAAAAAGTCAGAAAACTTCTATTGCTACCTGTTTATTACTTTGTAGTAGTTGAGAGCCCAGCCTTCGAGAGCTTCACTATCTCCACCAGGAATATGTGCAATTATGTGCACCTGAAAAATGTCCACTATTTTTATTTCTAAATCGCTTGAAGTCACGAAACACACAACTACAACAAAAAATACTACATCTGTACTATGTTTACTTTTTTATTTTCTGCCTTCTATAATTTTTTATGGCAGGGGAATTAAGCGAAATACAACCACAATATTGCTGAGATATTTGCACAACTCTGGGACCGCAGGTGTCTGCGGTGGAGAACAAATGCGCTACTGTCCTTTCTGGGGAGTAACGCGCCCACCACCACACCATGCGGGTCCTTTGTTTCGCCTGTCTCTCAGCTAGCTCTATCGATCTTTTTGCCATCAGCAATCACCCGTCAGCAGGATTGATCTGGGGAGCCCACATAGCATTGAACCCAGTTAAGCTGAGGCTGTAGTTGAATTCACAATGTTTACTTTTTTATTTTCTGCCTTCTATAATTTTTATGGCAGGGTATTAAGCGAAATAGAAGGCAGAAAATAAAAAGTAAACATTGTGAATTCAACTACAGCCTCAGCTTAACTGGGTACAATGCCGATGTGGGCTCCCCAGATCAATCCCGCTGACGGGTGATTGCTGATGGAAGAGATCGATAGAACTAACAGAGAGACTGGCGAAACGAATGACCCGCGTGGTGTGGTGGAGGGCGCGTTACCCCCCAGAAAGGACAATAACGTGCTCGTTCCTCACCGTAGACACCTGCGGTCCGGAGTTTTGCAGATATCTCAGCAATATTGTGGTTACATCTGTACTAGTTGGACAATAAGAAACAACCTATACAGACAGTAAACTTTGCTAAAACAGTATTTGAATAGCTTTAGCCTTCTCTACCAGAAACTTACACTGTCGCCGGCACGTTCGGCATCGAGTAACTGCTCTACGAGCCATGTCATCGTTCCATCAGGATCTGTCTGATTTACGTAAAGAAAGCTAAAGAAAGAAGATAAAAATTTTATTCGATCAAGTGCAGAAAGTTATAACGTGCCTGATCCTCGGAATAATACTGCGGATCAGATAGGAGAGCGAATAAAAAAAGCAAAATGATTTCGACAATATCGAATAAACTTACAAGTTAATGGCATCTCCTCCAAGTGCGTTATTCACCGAGATCAGTCGAAGACCAGGATAAATTTTTTTCATGAAGCAACCCATGTATTTCACTGTTTCCATTTGGTCTTCAGGCAACCAATCTGACCACATTTCAGCCATTGTATCATAAAGCCAATCCATATGAAATCGTTTTGGAGTAAAATGTGGTGCAAAACTGGAACATTTGAAACTCTGGACGAAAACGAGAAAAGAACAACGAGCAATGAATTTCAGTGTTGATCATGACACTCACTTATCAATTGGTACGCCTTCATGATTACCAACGGCAAAGTAGGTGGGAGTGCTCGGAAAATATCTATAATACTAATATCTATCTATCTGTTAATATGGTATCCCATACCTCAGCATTCTTGTGATTGCACTTCACATAGTAACCTACCATGAAAAAAAAGTAGGCAGTAAATAAAAGTCGAGACATTGTGATATCCAAAATGTTATCCAAATAAGTGTTTTTAGAGAAGATTCTAGCGTCTTCGCTACAAAACCATTAGCACGTTTACAGAATGCCTCCACTAACTTGTTCGAAAGCTCCCATGCCAAATATATTTATTACTTACGACTGGATAGTGTTTGAAATGTTCCTCACGATTGCCATATGAGTATCTCGGCTATAATCCCAAACAGCGTGTGATGTGAGATCTCCAGAAACCAGGATGTAATCAAGCTGGAATAATTTTTTCGTCTCATTCAGATTCTCATTCGCTGATCTTGTCATATAAAGTTTTCTCAGAAGAACGAAAACTATCGTGTAATAAAAGCAACAAAAAAGGGTTTTTTTTCGTTTTTGCATTTCTAACCTGATTGTTTAGTTTTTTATTTATTGCTTGTCTTTTCATTTGTATGGCAATGAATTTGGTCAAATAGACTTCGCTGTTGTAGGAAATGCCTATATGAGATCGGTTTTTCCACCTTCCTAACATGAGATTCTTCTTTTGGTTAGAAGGGAAAGAAAACTTTGGGAATATAACCGATTTTGGTAGCATCGATGAAAAACAGAACACCCTCATTTGACAACCACTTAACTACAGTGTTTAAAAAAAGTGTGAGCTTGCAAGTCACTGAGAGACGCCAGTACGCCAAAGTTCTCAACCTGGCATGAAAACGTGAGGTTAAAAGTTCGAAAGTAAAAGAATTAGGAAAGTAAAAATTTTTGAGGGGGACTTAGCTGTGATAATAGAAAAGGCTCCCGGAGTTGATCAATCCCAGAGGGATGCGCCATGCATTCTACTTCATAAAGCTTCGTTTGAAGGTGAGCAGATGCGCATCTGGCCTTTACAATAACCGCGATGGCCTGCTAATGTATTTAGCCTGTGCTACTATTCTACCAGACAAGTCTGCTACCAACTTGCCTGCGCCGAAGAGATGGAGGGCTTGCTTGCAAAATACTTCCAAATGCCGATAGCAACGCACTTGTAATATTAGCCAGAGCAACACATAGTAAATAGCAGCATATATATCATTGATATTCATAGAACGATAACGCAAGGTTCTTCTACAACACTTATATCTTAGGTCCTCCACTTACTGAAAAAAAGGATTTCGATTGTAAAAAAAACTCAGAAAGTCTGCAACCGACGGAAAATTGTGCGTTATCGGTTGGGACATTCACGCAGTATGGTGGCCGAGGTGGAATGGTTTAACATTACATGTTATGCGCATCCTAATTTTGATTGTTTTTATTGTAACAGCACCACCATTTGAGTATTACATACTTACTACTATTATTGTTAGTTGATACGCCACCGTGGAATCACACAAGTTACAGGCGACCGATAACCTATTCCCAAACTTGCAAAACGTTGCAGACAGGCGATAAAAGGAGATCTTAAAGAGAGAAGAGCAGCAGTTATGGTTGAAGAATGAAACATCCCTAATTATAAGACCGATGAAATTACATTCTGATGCCCAGACGGAACAGTTACAGCTCCTAGAAAATCAGTGAAGAGAATTACCCACGATTATTACTCGAATCCCTTAAATAGAAACGTCCTGCTGTCTTCATGCGAAATGAAAGAGGATGGATATGTCAAACCACTGGTTTTCCTTTCCGAAATCCGACATGTTTTTTTCGTCGCTGAAAAATCGAACAGCACCAGGTCTAGACAGGATAAGGTCTTGACACCTGAAGAATCTTCCGGCAGTCCTCATAAATACACTGGCTCGGGTCTTCACAGGTTTGGACGCAACGTCCCTACTCAGTGAAAAACCACCAAGACTGCGTTATTGTTCAAAAAGCTTAACTTCCACGTTATCAGCAATAGCGCCCAATATGCTTGCTGTGGGTTGAATATAAGTTCTTCTTCCGAGTTATCCTAATTAGGATTGACAGAAAATTCGACCAAGATCAGCCATGTGAGCAAGCAGGGTTCCGAAAAGGATTTAATACGATGAACGACGTCCACCTGACAACAGGGCTCATTGAAGTATTGCGAGAGCACAAGAGAAAGTTTTGCCTCGGTTTCAGCAATTCAAAGAAAGCTTTTGACTCTGCTGAGGCAGAATTAGTGATGTAAGCTCTATACAGCCAAAGCAACCCTTCTCAGTGTACAAGGATTCTCCGTGAGCTATACAAAAAATTCGCAAATAGAAATTACTATTCCATGACAAAATTAACATCGACATCAAAAGCGGTGTCGGCAAGGCGATAGGCGATGGCGATCATCTCACCATGGTTATCTATTGTCACCTTCGAGAGCATTATGCGAATACTGGAATGGGGGCAGCGTAAGAGTGAAAATCGATGGTAGACAATCACAGTATCTTCGCTTTGCTGACGGCATCGTCCTTATAACGGCAAGCATTACCCAGGCGGAAAGAATGCTTGCCGATTTTGGTAAAACCTGTGGAAAGGTCGTTCTTCGACTAAATCTCACAAGGATGATAATGGAGCGGAGCGGATTGGTTTCACAGTCTCTATTCAAGCTCAACGCTACGAATTTCTTCGAATGCTCCAGCTACTTTTGTCTAGGTCGGGAAGTCAACATTATGAAAGACTTAGCTTCAGAGTTGAGCAGGAGGAAGAAGGCGGCTTGGGGACATTTGGGAACACTGAGGATGTATTGAAGAACAGTAAGAACACATGAATCCATGTTTATCTTTCCGACTCAGCTATACTTTGTTACTTAGCGTGTGTGTCGGAAGCTTGCTCACTACGTAAGCAGGATGAAAGATCACTAAGCGTTACAGAACGCCCAGTCGACAAGACGATACCCAGAACTCTAGCATGTGATACAACGCAAGTGAGGAAAGGAATCCAAAGCTCTGACTTGAGCCTACCACCAAAAACCTAAAACTCAATTCTAGCGCAAAACAGGGAGATGGTCCCGAAATGTGATTACCTGAACGACAACCGATGGATAGGAGTCGTCAGCAACTGGATACGTCTGGATGTCAAACCTGCTGCAAGAAGACCACCGACCCGATGGTCATAAATCTTCACGAAAAGTCTAGAGAAAGATATGATGCTCAACGAGTGCGTAGAGCGAGAGAACCCACTAAGCAAGTCCTGCCAGCGATAAGGAGAAATGGAAGGCTTACTGGCCCCGCACGAGTCACTCGACCATCAACGGGATGACAATGTTAGTTATCTTTACGTGGAGATTATCATTACACTTTTCATTACTGCTACTATAAAAAATTTTTTCATTTTACTTAGTTTTAGTTTATGCGACCGGCATCTGATATGCGGATTCCAGCACTTCTCAAATTCGATTCGTTTCCTCGCATCCATCATTCACTAATATTATCAAACCTTTACGTGTGGCTTCCGCTTCTGCATGACTATTTTCATTTTATGTTGAATGTTGTAGGATGCTGCTCGAGTCGATTCTGTCCGGAGTCCTGACATAGTTGAGGGTTGAGCGTTCTCAGCTGGATTGCAGAGAATGGTTTTTTTCTCGAACAAGTTCGGTACCAATTAAAGCGAAAGTAGGAAAAAATTGTATTTGTGTGAATAATGTTGGTAATACGATAATAAAAAATAGTAGTATCGTAGCCAACTTGTTTTTTTGTAATATCGCTAGTCGACGAGTAACGCTAGCGAATGGAAAGTCTTCGTTCGTTCCCGTCGTTTCTCAGACTCTGAACTCCACTGACTCAAAGGGCATGAAAAGCATCGGATTCTTGGTACTGCACCTTTTTTTCAGCGATTTTAGAAAAGCATTAACATGACTGGTTTGATAAATAGATTCTAGTGTAGCATAAGCCCACACTTAGCCAGACTGCTTGATGGGAATTTCGTCGTTTGAATAGCACGGTTAGTAAGTGTCACTGTACCTCACAGTTCGATGACCAGAAACATCTCGCAGCTATGATGATGACGAAAACGACGCCATAAAAGTATTACGTTAGAAGGGAAATGCCGTCGCAATATTTGTCTATCTAATACAAATTTGACCACCAGAAATGGTTCAGTGCTTTAACTTTGTTCTACCTTGCACACAACAAGTCGTTGGTCGTCGGGAGGAATCCAAAGAAGATTGGCCAAACAGATTTTACAAAAGGGGTTTTGTGGGTTTCTAAAAGCATGTGAACATCATTTTGTCAATAATTCTGTTTTTTAGTTTCTTCAAGACGATTCGAAATCGATGTTCCACAGACGGCTGGGCTTTTCATACGCTTTTTGAATCGTTATGAGGAGAATTGCTTCAATTAACGTCTTCATTTCTTCCGCATCTTCAACGGTCTGAGTTGCTTTTTACTTTTCATACAAGTTTGAATGGATGGAACAGCAGAATAGGTAAATGTCCATCATTAATTCATAGCAGATATACAGTATTTAGCTTCATCGATGAAAAATATCCGAGCACTTCTAATAACATGGCAACGATTAGGTGAGCAGATTTAGCTTGACCTTTCTATCTAAAATTAACGGCAAACTATGACTATGTTTCTGAACTTTTTATCACTATCCTGCTTTCATAGTGATACGTATAATATAAATCTAATAAGGACTGGATGCAATAACAACAACAACAAGATAACGAATACTACTCGTGATGCCTTGTTGGCAAAGTTATTATTCCAATTCTACGTGGTAGTGGAACTTCTTCATGTGAAGGAAATGGATTCGGTTGATTACAAAGCTATGTGGAACTTAAAGGATAAAGCTCTCGGTGTTGATTAACCACTGAGAGATACGCCATGCATTCGACTTCATCCAACATCGTTTCGAGATGATTGAATGCATATCTGGCCTTTACAATGACTCGCGGTGGCCTACCCATCGGTATCGAGGCAGTGTTGCTATCCTCCCAGACAAGTCGGGTACCAATTTGTCAACCCTGGAGGGATGGATGGCATGGTGGGCCGGGGCGTGGGAATCGATCCCATGTGTATTGCAGGGCGCCTCCGACCACTGCACCACACTCTCCCATATGTGGAACTTACTCGTGTGAAAACTACTGAGTTCAGCTTGAATCAAATGCAACTATGTGTTGAGGTGCGCTTGTATTCAGTGAGTGATATCTTGTCATGGATGTTCTTGCTTATATGCGAATAGTATCCTTAAAGGTTAATTTGACCGAAACTTTGTCATCTACAATGACTGGGAAGTGCTTTGAATGTTCTTTAGAATTGTCTCTAGTAAATGAACTCCATATCTACTTCGACAACGGAGTTCAGCAAGATATCCGTTCTATTCTTCTGCTAAAAGCAATGAAAATAAAAGATTTCAGACTTAACCTGTGATATGGGATCTCACTGAGCAACTGATCTTAGTGGACAGTTCTGGAATGCGATATGACTAATGGAGACTTTAAGCTATAAATCTGGAGTCATTCGATGACTAACACAGAGGGTAACAATTCAATCAGGATTTTAACCTTTTTTACTTACTGCCTACTCTTTTTGATGGCAGGGTATATTGCGAAATATAACTTCAACGAAGCTGAGATATTTGCAAAACTCTGGACCGCAGGTGCCTATGGTGGGGAACGAACGTGCTATTGTCCTTTCCGGGGAGTAACGCGTTCACCACCACACTATGCGGGTCCTTCGTTTCGCCTGTCTCTCAGCTCAGTTCTCAATCAGGATTTATAAATGCAATACTGTTTTCAGGATCGTTTAAGAGAAGTGTGAACACTTGTTAAACTCACCCCTTTATGATTTTTTTGATTTTTTTGAATGAATTCCAACATGTTGGTAAGTAACCAGTATGGAGCATCACAATCACCAACCATACCCCAATATCCAGCTGGCTGCTTAACATCCGTCTTTGCGGAAATCTAGAAATTGATTTCTACTGAAGCATCCACCTTGAAAAGTCTTTAATCTACCTTTACGTTTTTTATTTAAAGACGGTTGAATGATATTTATGGCCGCATTTATATTTTCGAACTATAATGAAAAGCCAAATATCGTCTATATGTCCTAGAAAAAATAACATTCAATTGAACAAATAGAATATGTGAAAATATCTAACGGTCTCATAATGGTGCTCTTAAATACACACTATTTCATCACATCTATTTGTTACTGTATCGAAAGTAGTTGCAGATATTCATATCAGAACTACTTAACTTACGGTGGAGGTCTTCTGAGGTCTGCAGCACTGCGGTTCAGAGCATTTTGTCTCAAGTCCCGGCGTATACATCATGTCCAAATGGATGTCTGTTAAGTGCAGCACTCGAAGTTTTGGCATATCGGGCTTAAAACTTCGTTCATAACTTTGTTTTTTCGTGTTATTCACTGCTTCTTTGTCTTAAATTTATAAGTAAGCAGAGTTATGATGAAATATAACATTGTTTCATATTTCTAAGCTTAAATGAATTCACCGGCACTGGTTGTTTATCAACTGGTTCTGGTTGCCCGCTTGGAATTGGAATAGTCCATGTGGAATTAAATGGATTTCTGACATTGCCACAATCTGCAACTTTCACAAGAGAAATACATTTTTCACACTGCATTCAATAACGAACAGTATTTCGACCCATGCCAGAAGGGAAGAGAAGAAAGAAATTAGGTTTTTAGAGGGAAGAAAGAAAGAAAGACTTAGACGAAACAGATACTCCTTCTCCTAAGTTTTTTTTCATTTCTTTTTGCCGCTTTTCTTCTACCACCTTTTCCAAAATATAAATGCATACCCTGCAAAAGTATGCTGCAAATTTGTTGTGGCTCAACAACAACTTGTCCCATCACATATATGAATTCGTCCTGCAATCATCAGAATTATAATTAAAAGTACTGGCAACATTTACCTATGTTCAGAACTACCCTTTCCTTATTTTCATCGTTCTCTTTTAGTCTAAAAAAACCTGTGCATTTCTCGCAAAGGAATGCTTTACTTCGATGGATGAACGGCAAATTATATTTTTAAATGTAAAGGTATTCAAAAATAGTGGTAGTCATAACACAGTTTTCGACTACTATTTTCTTGTTACTGCATCTTCTTCTTTCCCTGAACTCCTCAAAAGGGCGTCTGTCATCCCATTGCAGAGCGAGGTTTTCCTGATTTCTTTCAGGAAACTAAGAGTGACTTATGCACATTTATCGTACACGAAACTACAGATGAAAATGTCGGACTACTTCTCAGCTTAAGTGACAAACCGAAAAGGCGTTTTTATTGGTGTAGTAATCATATCGTATTCTAAAATCCGATGGCTATTAAACCCCGGTAAGGAAAATCAGTAAAATTCTGTATGGTTGAGCTTTCATGAGGATGGTGCGAAATTCTTTTACTCGACTAAAGTTTTGGCGCCTTCGCCTATGACGGCCAACTGGGAGCCACATGCTCAGATGAACACGGCTTTGATGAAGACAAAGGTGCCGAAACGTTGCACAAATAAAATTGTTCATACCAACCTTATATCAGCCCATACAAATGGAAAACTACCAATCATACTGTAGTTCGATATCGATGCACCCATGTATTGCAGTGGGTAGATAACGTCTTCAATGCACACATTGTCATTGGTTCAACATTGCACCTTGGACTCACTAAGCCAAGGCGAAACCAGACTTAACCTTTTTCCAGGTAAAAAAATTGCTACAAAAATTGGGCATGTTTTGAAACAACTTTTTTGATATATCCGTGGTTCACAGGGTAGCCGTGCATGGAATAGCATCTGCGATACCTAATGGAACTGATTATACGACGCATGACGCATCTCTATGGGACTGTTCAATGACAAACGATTTCCAGCCCACTTTTGACCCAATGACATGGGATCATCGTCACTGCGCTTTTGTGAAGTATTTTTTGAGGTCACATGTATACTCTGACGCAAGGAAACAGGTCATGCACCTTTTGAATCCACTCAAATGCAGCTCAACTGAGGTACATGGTCGCTTTAAGTCATTAGTTGGTGCACCGCGTATTAAGCACCAACGGAAAGACAACGTAATCTCCTTCTAAACAAACAATCGACGATCCTTTAAAATAGTGAAGATCTGTGAGGTACAGCACAAAGATTTCAGCGGAATACGGGTATCTGACATATTACGCAATATAAGTCACACTCGCTTGACTCGTCATTCGAAATTTTTTCATCGAATGAGAATTCCTTCCTATTTTAAAAACATTACGGGCTTATAAATTTTGTAGTTAAAAGACTAATAAAGGCATTTTGGAATTGGATACCCATTTTATAAGCCATGTACTAATTTTTTCTTACTGTATTTACAAATGGCTCACATTTCCACTACCACTAAGGAGTTGCTGGAGAAGAGAAGACAGCTGAAGCTTGATCCTACTGTAACACGTTTAATACAGCTAATAATAAATGCCAGCTGCAACAGAGCTTTGAAGGAAGAAGTAAATCGCTACAGGCTGAAAAAACTACTGGAAACAGCAGCAAAAGAACTAGTGCAAAAAAATGTCGTCGGGACTGGTGCGATTACAAAGGCCTTGCGGCAGCGCTGATGAACGATGACAAGATCACCAACACTTCCCGAGATTATATGAAATTGTTAACGGAAACGTTTCACAGCAACTCTTTTCGTTCCACAATTCTCGTACCGGACCCTGAAATCCCTGCTGGAGAAAAACCACCTGGAACTCTTTTGTCGGCGACTCGAGTTGCGATGGAAAGCACGAAGAGAGGCATGGCTCAAGGATGCGATAATATCACCGCCGACTTCCTCAGCGCTAGATGCCATAATTTACATGTACTTCTCGCAAGACATATGACAGCCCACCTTCAAAAGGAAAAATCCCAGACCAGTGGAGGATCTCGTGCACGGTCATCCTGCTCAAGAATGGTGACCGAAAAAACTTTTGTAACTGTCGTCACATCTACTTGTTGAGTGTCCTCTACAAGCCCTTCACGAAGACACTCCCGACGCACATACCAAGGACATCGGATAAGGCGCAACCAGTGGAGCAAGCAGGATTTCGACAAGGATTTTGCTGCCATGGATCACGTCTAAACTGTGTCAAAGGTCATTGGAGTTTGTAAGGGAATACCACCTGCCATTAGTCCTAGCCTTTCTCAACTATGAAAAATCGTTTGACACTGTCGAAACGAATGCAATCCCTATCAGCGCTCGTCTACCAAGGAGTGGACCCATCCTACATAAGAACTGTGTCTGACTTTTCTCGGAAATGCACTACGAACGCACACCTTCTCCATTGACCTCTTACCATAAATGATAAAGCATAAAGTTCCCAGCGTTGATCATTCCCTGAGGAATGCGCCATGCATTCGACTTCATTAAGCATCAAGAATCCTGAAACCGACCGTCATCTAACCTCGGTGCTGTAATAATCAACATGGGTTTATATTGTCGAGTTTACACGAGGTTGATCCGTGAATCAACCTCGTGTAAGCTCAACAATATAAACACACAATCAACATCGCTGGAGGTGATTGATGGCCGTCATAATGACTCGCGGACGCACATGGTGCTATCCTCTGAAACAAGTTTAGTACCAATTTGCCGACCGCGAGGGAATGGAAGGCTTGGTGAGCTTTCGGCGCGGCGATCGATCTCAAGTGTATTGCAGAACGCACCCGACCGCTGCGCAAGATGAGAACTAACCTTTTATCACCCCTCGTAGGAGAAACGGTGGGACAAGGCAACTACAATGTTGCCTAAGCTGTTTAGTGCCGTCCTGTAGTGGATAACGAAGTCACTCAATTAGGATGAGAAAGGCATACGTACTGGTGAAAAGTTTGTATCAAACATTACTCTCGCCGACGACATCGTCACCTTCTCAGAAGAACCAGCTAAGCAGAGATGAAGATGAATCAGCCCAACAAAGCGAGAAATGATGTCCGATTACGCATAATTCGGAAGAAAACCAAGTTCGTGGAAAACCCATGGTGCGAAGGCTAAGAATCGAACTGGATGGTTCACTAATTCTAGAGACCATTTCATTCTTATACGTTCGGCGATCGATGAGCACATAAACAAAATAAAAAAAGGAATCAGGAATCAAACAGAAGAAGGAGAGAAACTTGGGTCGCATCCGGGCCTTTCACAGAAGCCACCGACCGACTGAAGGACCCGAGAATTCGCGCTCACCTTTTCGATTCAGTGGCATCCCATCACTCTCTTATGCTGCGGAGAAGTGGGCTGATGCTTCAAACACGTGAACAATACTGCGCACTAGTTACAAAGGGCTTGAACGACCACCTCTATCACCTGTAATTCCCGCTGATGCTCGAATGACTCGAGCGGGCGCCAGTAAATCTTCCACTTTTTTCCTGTCGTATGCGAGAGTGGCCCAGTGGGTTCTGCTCTGCTCTAGGGTGTCGTAGAGCATTATATCCTTCTTCTAGGCTTTCCGTGAACAACTCTGACCATCGAGTCAGTGGTCTTCCTGCAGTGCGTTTAGCATCCGAAGGGAATCTAGTGACTAACGGTCCTTGTCCATCAGTTGTCATTCATACGCATTACGTGCCCGGCCCATTTTATCTTCGACTGTTTGGCGTACAGAGCGGCATTTTTGATTTTTGATCGGTGACGCAGATCGAAGCATCGGATCCCTTCCTTAGCTGCGTAGCACGGGAATACTCCTAGATACGTCCTTTCGGCTGCGCATTCAACAACGCTGAGTAATTTTTCATCCTCTTTACGAAGCGACCAGGTTTCTGATGCATACGTTAACGCAGGAAGCACCGTTAAGCCGAAATGGTGTGCACGGAGTCGGGTGCTCCTCTTCTCACTACATCCTCGATGCTCTTGAAAGCTTCCCAAGCTGCTCGTTTCCTTCTGCTGAACTCTGGAGCTAAGTCGTTCATCATGTTGATTTCCCGACCTAGGTAGGCATAATTGGAACATTCGGAGATGTTCGTTCCGTTGAGCATAAATGGGGCATACGAAACCAATCCGTTCCTCATGAACATTGTTTTTTGTGAGGTTTAGTCGAACACCAGTCTTTCCACAGGCTTTATCAGAGTCGCCAAGCATACGTTCTGCATGGCTAGTGTTTGGTGTTATAAGGACGATGACATCAGCAAAGCGAAGATGTTTTAATTGCCGACCATCGATTTTCATTCCCATGTTATACCATTCCAATGTTCGCATGACGTTCTGGAGGGTGACGGTAAATAATTTTCGCGAGATGGTATCGCCTTGCCTAACCCCTTTTTCTGATGTCGATGTTAATATCGTTCTAGAACGGTGATATCTTGGTTGTGAAATTTTTGTACACCTAACGAAGAATCTTTATGTACTAAGTAGAGACTCCTTGACTGTCAAGGGCTTCCATGACTGCTTCTATTTCAGTTGAATCAATGGTCTTCTGTAAATCGATGAAAGTGAGACAGAGCGGTCTTTTGTACTCTCGCGATACTTCAATGAGCCTTGTTATCGTGTGGATGTGGTCCATCGTACTAAATAATTTTCGAAACCCTGCTTGCTCACATGGCTGCCCTTCGTCCAGTGTTCTATCAACCTCGTTTAGGGATGAGTGAAAAGTTTGTAGACGACTGACAACAAGCAGATTGGGCGATAGTTGTCAATATCGTGGAGGTTACTCTTCTTGAACATTAGGATGGTCTTACTGGTCTTCCATTGAGTAGGGATTTTCCATTGAGACAGGTAACTCGTAGAGAGGTGTTCAGATCCTATCCTTTCCGGACCTGGTGCTGTTCGACTTCTCACTGACGAAATGGCATATCGGATTTCGGAATGGAGAGCCGGTGGCACAACATATCCATTCTCTTTTGTTTCATATGGCGGAAAGTGGGCATGACTATCGAAGAGATACTAGTAATATTCGTCAATGATTTTGCTACATTGCCTTTCTAGACGCTGTAACTGTTCCGTCTGGGCGTGGGAGTGCAGTCATCTTGGTCTTGTAATTTGCGAAGCTTCGGTGGGCTTTGCGAATGCTTTTTCCCAGCCTCTGCAGCTTCGACCATTACTGCTGCTCTTCTCTCTTTAAGATCTTCTTTAATCGTCTGTCTGCATTGTTTTGCAAGTTCGGACGTTAGTTCGCGGTTGCCTGCTGCTCGTTCTGTTCCACGCTGGCTTACCAGATCAAGTGTTTCTGGAGACGGACATCTCTTGGTGTCTTTCGAACTCTCAGCTTTCACAGCGCAAGCTTGAAGATGTTGAATGAGCCGATCGTATTCTTCGTCGATGTTGTCAAGAACGGCATCTTCCCAACAGCCGACTAGTGAATTGAATAAGTTCCCAGTTTATGGTGGTTTCGGGACTTCGTTTTTTGAATTTAGCGGCTTTTTTCTCCTTTCTGCAAGAATTGAAATTTTAAACGAAAGAGGCGGTGCTCTGATCCCGTGTAGAGTTTTGGGACAACAGCGACGTGGGTAAGGCAAAACCTTCGATTTACTATGGTGTGGTTTACTTCGTTATGGTGCTCTCCCTCTGGAAGACTCCCACGTCCAGCATTAAGGGTGGAGCTTCTGGAATTGCAAGTTACCATGGATGGTCTTGGTCTTCATGATAAAACTCAGAGAGCCGCTCACCCTTTTTCGTTCCATTCTAATCCATGGGTTCCAATGTGACGTTCTTCAGGCGTTTTTCTTGGTCTAGTCTTGTGTTGAATTCTCCAATGATGACCTTGAAGAATGCATGATCTTCTCTGTAAAACATCTCCAAGTTCACATAGAGCGCTTCGACTTCTTCTTCGTCATAGTCTGATGTCACGTAAACGGGGAAGATTGTTTGTCAAAGCTGGTATTGATCCACATCGCTTCAGCTCGTAAACGTCCGACTCAGGTGGTTAGTTGTTCGAATGAATCGATGTTCACGTACAAACTCGTGTTGACGAGAACGCCAACGCCGCCGACTCCTCTACTGTCGCATGTTCCTAGAAGCAGGTCTTCTCCGGTGTCATAGACGGCGTTGAATGGGTGGCGTCGTCTCGTCTCGGCCAGGCCTATGACTTCGTATCTTATGCTTCTCGCTTTCATGGCTAAGTCTATCGAGGATTCGGATGCAAGGGTACGTGCATTGTAGGCACAGATCGTCACTTTAGTTCTTTGTAATCCAGGCAGCTTCCGTTGACCTGAGATTTTGCAGCTTCTCCGTACTCGTCTTGCTCAACGCTGCCGAATTAAGAGCTCTTTTCGGGGGTCTGGGGAATGAAGCCTGTTTCTTCTAGTGTGTTTAGCATTTTGATACCCACGTATAGCACGCCGGTCTCTGACCAGAGGGGGCATGATATACTCATGGGTAGCTTGCCAGTCTCTCCCAGAGTGGACATGGAGGTTATTTGTTGGAGGCGACCCCTAACCGCCTTCCATATAGTTCGCTCTCACTTCACTGCAGGCTTTTGGCCGAATTGACACGTAGGATACAATTCGCATAAACTAGAACACTCCTGCACACGCGTGCATGAATACGCCTCGTAAATACAGAAAGTATGTGCCAAATCGGCGAAGCAGAAACAGGGAGTCCATCCCTGGATCCACCTGCGTGTCGGAGAAACATACAGACGGTTTTGGTCCGCGATTGCCGCTCTCCCCCTATCCGCTGAGGGAGCGCGACGTATCCTCGCGACTAACCGGCTCGAGATCCCTTATGTGAGGGACCTCCGTGTAATTGACCGATATCTTCGAAAATATAGCTGGCGTACTCAATATCTAACAGGAATACAAAGCTCTGATCTTCGAAATCCGTCAAATCTTTGGGATCCTGGAGAATGTACACTGACAGCGATGCGCAGATCGGCCGATCACTTAATGAAGAGAATAGACGATAGATGTGCAAAAAGAGTTGTAGTGTGGACTTTATGAGAATGCAAGCGTCTCCTGGAAAGGCTACCTACACGTTAGGAGCACGTGTTACTAATCAAGGTTAATCAGGTGTGCTCGTAGCTGCAGCTGTTTTAGCAGATCACAGTATGAGACTCACGCTCTACCATGCTCGTATAAAACCACCACCATGGACTACGATTGCAAGGGAAAAAACGAATGGCAAATGTGCTGAGGTCCGCACAACTCGTGAAGACGAATCGTCCAAGTAGTAACCAAGTATCCAATTGTTTACAAATGTTAAAAAAAATATAGGTGAACGCAGCTCACCTTAAATTCGCTAACAATTCCACGGCAAACGAAGTGGTCCTCAATTTGGAACGTTTGACAAATGAAAAGTGCGAGTTCGTCTGGAATTTGACAAACATTGCATTATGAAATGGTTACGGTAGCTTTTTCTACTAGATAAGACATTAGGGAATATAAAAACAACATTTAAAAGTGCGGAAATATCTTTTCTTTCACTGGAAGCTTCCATTGGATTGGAAAACGCAAGTTTTCCACTAAGTAATTTGTTTTTTTTTTCTCGCAAAAAAGGCATTCATTTGAATTCTTAGAGAATATATTGTTATGTGGTAAATACTAATTGCGTTAAATATTCACGTTATTAGTAATTTAGTCATATCAGAACTAAAGGCGGTGGTGTGATAAAATATGCGTCTTTTTTCCTCCCGCTTGAATCTTGATAACACCGAACAACTCAAAGTCTTACTCTTATCAGACTTTTTCGTTGTCACGCTTATCAATATATAACAAAGAAACTGCAAGAAAAAATCTTCCTAATGTAGAACCATGATTTTTAATATTTCTTGGAAATGTTAGAGATGCCCTGATTGGCTCTATCCTTCAATGTGATAAAACCTATTTCCCATTATTCCACGTTCAGCAAATTAGCGCCACACCTATATCCGGGAAGTTGAAAACCGCTGACTTAATACATCGGTGGAATACCGCATGTAATGCTATAGCACAGATATGCCTTCAACTCCTACTATGAAGCAAGGAATGGGATCGAGAGTATGGCGTATTTCAGAGAAACTGCTCTAGTTTTTCTTCTCCTCTAATTCTTCAGCGTCTCGTTATGAGTTGAGACGTTGAACTGCGAAGTAGAAAGAGAGCTCATTCTGATACATCGTGTAGTCACGGTCCATAGACATATTCGACCATCTTCTCATTGACTTGACAGATCATTTGGTTGGCGCAATCCACCATTTAGATCAGGTGTACATTTAATCATTTCTACGGTGCTATGAATTGAGAAGATCGAATACATGGTCTAACTTCAGACGACTGCGCTCTTCTAGAGACGAAAGTTTTTCTCTTTTACTCCACGAAATGATTGCCTACATCCTGTGTTTTCCATGAAATCATTGAGCTGCCCGACAACTTAGAAACTAGGGATCACCTTTCACCGTTCTACTTCTTTTTCTCGATATAGCTCCTCACTTCTATTGCCATACAATTCAACTGAGAGCTATGGAATTTATCAGCTCTAATCCTATTGGAACTTGTCCCCGAATCCCTTGAGCTAGAACCACTATAGTTAGTATTTGGTCACATAACGAGCTGCAGTTGTATAGGATGCTTCCTTTAGTTGCGAGAGAAAAAAACACACGTTTCAGAGGAGGCACAGCCACCTTGTTTTCAATGGCTTTGGAAAAAAGAGAACCCTAAATAGATTGCCGGGTTCCGCAGTTGGGAAGGGAGATGGGTAAAAAAAGTCACGGATAACTCGCAGGTTCTGTCAGAGTAAAAATGATGGGAGAACAAAACGTTAGGCGTTGATCTATCCTTTAAAGGTGCTGCTAGCAGATGAAAAAAAATGCATATTTCGCCTATGTGATGACTTCTAAAGGCATATTAATGCATGAAGTAAGAGTTTTCATCCTCAGGGACAAAACTGATACCAAATGGTTGAAAACGGAGCGATGGTAGGCGTGTTTAACAAAGGCGACAAAATCGAATGAACAACCAAGTGTGCATTGAAAGGTATCTAATCATTGCTCTGGGACCTTTACCTAAACTAGGATGCGACTGTCGAACACGATCCTAAATCGTCTATGATGCAGTTCCTATTCTTTCGATTGCAGGTTTCGATCGAGTCGACGTGAAGAATACAACAATTTTGAAACAAGCACACTCATGTGCTCTTAAAAACGTCTGCATACATGTGACTTGATTAGGCCAATATGACATTCCTGAATCCACTTGCATCTAGTGGCAAATACAAATTCGTTCTCTGTCTGACCTCAACACCCTCTCCTTCACCTAGCCTTCCCACCACCGTTCCCAACATCCTAACCCTTATGAAAACCCGTGTGAGATTAGATTATCGAAAATCTATGTGGTCATAAAATCGTCCAAGAAGTGTTCTATTCTAATTCACGATTGACGCGTAATTCTATCATTTCTCTTTTACAATACGCCCTCATTTTTTAATTGAGTCACTTTCAAATTTTGTAAAAGTAAATGGATTACTCATCTTAGTCAGATATTTCAAGCGAAGTCTAACTTAATCCAAAAAAATGACGATGTTGTCGATATAGAGAAGACCGAAAAAGAAGTGTTTTGAGCAGTCTCAATTCACCCCACTATTGTGACGGCCAAGCGTATTGCTCCATGATGCACGAAGGTAACGCACCAATTCCAAAACGCCTTGAAATCACACGTCTAGAGTCAACGTACCTGACAAAGTTTGCTTCCATCTTCTCATCCATGGACAAAATTTTGTAAACAAAATATGGATTAAATGAATTTTTTTCTCCTGATAGGATTTGACTTGCCACGGAAAAAAAAGACGGTTATGAGGATTAACGAAGGCTTTAAAGAGGTCTTATGAAGATTCGACTTGTTACTTCGTCAATGACTATATGGTGGCCTAATGTTAGGGAAACATGGCTGTCTTGGAAGAATCGTAGTAAGATGCAAGAAAACTCACTTCCATTTACTTGTGTTGACGATGAAATGTGGTGAAAATAAAGGAATAAAGCGTTTTCAGGCTACCTCATGAAATTACACAGAAAGCTACTCTCGAACGGCATTCAGGGCAAACCAGTTCGCCCCCACGAACGACAGTTGAAGGAAGAACGAAACGAATGAAGAGGTGATGAGTCTGTATGAAATGGAGGACTGTCCATCTAAGTATCGAAGTTCCTCAGTGAAAAAACGAAGCACTACACTAAAAATATCGCTGCTGTATACACCACAGTTGTCTGATACGCACAGTAACTATTTGGTTTCCGAAATTTTGCTGTCGTTGAATGACTGGAAATTTGATGGAAAATTCATCAGCAGAATATGACTTGGACTTTTTAAATATCACTGAGTTAATTGCCCACCATTATTCGTGTTAGTTTTAAATGCTACGAAGCAAACACAATTCATACACGAATAACGTACAAATGATTATTCTGACCTCTGATAGTCGATGATGAAAGTAGAGAAGAAGAAGAAGAAACGGAAGCGGAGAAATTGGAAATGGTTGATTTGTATCAAATAGATTTTCTGCCGTCAATTTTTGTATCATTTACTTTTTATTCCAGTGTTTTTTTGGTACCAGATACGTTTGCTGTCACTCATTCAATGTGTTTATCAGTAACGTAGCGCATGACTTCTTTGTCACTAAGCTCTCACGAGATATTCTTTATCAGCACCATAACGCATAATACTCTCATCAATAAGCCTTCACAAGATATTTCAACTATTTCAAAAATTTTACTTCCTAGGGAACTTTTTAATCATAGCAAAGAGTAATTGTAATGTAAATCAGTTGAAATGAATATAGCACACTGATGAAAAAAGTGAGCTGTGCGGATATTGGCACTGTGGTTAGTGGTGTCGTGTAATATACCCTGGATCCGTCCTTAGCTCGAGACCCCGCCCCCTTTTTTTTCTCACTTAAACTTCTATCCATCTGTGGTAGGCGAAATTGTAGGAAACTTTGTTTGGTAGGATAAAGCGCACTAACTAAATTTATTAGTAACCTAAGACACGTCATTTTGTTGGCGAAATATACACGCATCCAGCCACCTATAAAACGCTATGAATGAAGTCGAATGCATTATGGATCCATTAGGAGTTAATGAGTGCTTAGTGGTTTATCTTTTGCCACACTTTGAATGATTCAGAAGAAATTCTCACTTACATGTATGTGGTAATCAAACAATAACTGAATTTAAGAGGAATCGTTTGAGCACAACCAAGAAAAATTCACTTCTTTGGTGGTAAGAACCGTTCACTGGAGTTTGGAAATATCCGGGAAAAAAATTCGAAATTATTAGCTAAGAATCATAAGCAATTATGTTTTTGCAGCTTCACGCTGTTATTCTTTCCTGAAAGCAATCACAATTATTGAGCATCTTTTATCGACATCGCTCTTTCACTCTAGAAGTAGATTTTATTTGATTAGTCTTTACCAATTGCCATTATAATCCTAATGTTTAAATATCTCACCCAAGTCAGCATTAATTTTTACTTACCTATACAGTCTTCTACTATTCTGCTGTCACCCCAAGCATGATGAAGTAGTTCCACAGCAAATCTGCACATCAGACATTCATGGGAAGCCAAAGCTAGATGATAATCATCGACGACATAGGAAATTTTTACTTATTCCATTAAAGCAAAGCTTTGGCATTTCGATGGTTTTCCTTTAACAAACCCGATTTCAACTAAATATAGTTAGTCGTTACGAGATTTCCGATGCAAAACCAGTCTCTAACGTTGAGATTTTCTCTTCGAGACTTTTTTATCTTATTCGAAAAACAGAAAGAACCTTCACAAATCATTTTCACGCCAGCATACACTTTATATTTTAACATTATACTTTATTTCAACGATTTTAAAGTTTTACCATTGCTAGATAGCAGAAATAGCAAAAGAACCAGGCGATGCATTGCAGACAGAAGCACTACGTCCTCGTATCAGTAAATACCTACGTATTCATTCCTTATCGCTCATCTTTTGCTAAAACTGATAAAATAATTTCTTTTCAAGAGGGTTAGCTTTGGAAACACATTGCAAATGTGGAAGTCATTCAACATTGTCCATGCCTTAGAAGGATTTTTTTGAAAAATGACAACACCAATGTATACCTTTTATCTACTGCTGTGCTTTTATTTGTATAATTTTTTCGCGACAGAGTATTATGTGAAATACTTTTTGATGATATTGATACAATAAATACAGTGATCTTGAGATATGTCTACTTTTTTATTCACTGCATACTAGAAATTTCACGGCAGGGTATTATACGAAATCAACCACAACGATGCTGAGATACTCGTAAAACTTGGACGCTGGGCCACATCTAACCACAATTTCCCTTTCTGAGGACTCTCGAATTACACACTGCGTTACGGAGGCACTTGCACTGCGTTTCTTTCAGCCAATTTTCTAATATCTCAGCATCGTTGATCTCGAGATATTTGCAAAACCTCTACCGCAGACCAGATCGAACCCTTTACGCCGAAGGATCACGTGTTACACACTGCACCAATGAGGCCTATTCTGCCTTTCTTCTAGTCACTCTTTATGTATTATCGGTGTCGACGGCAATAGCCCAAATTATGCAAAGATGTCAGCATCATTGTGGTTGTACTTCACACAATACCCTGGCGTGAAAAACAAGGAGCGCATGATAAAAGTTATACATTGTAATTTTGACTGCAGCTTTGAGTTAACTGGGTTCAATGCCAATTTGTGATCTCCAGATTATTCCCGTTGAGGGGTGATTGCTAATGACGCCGATAGGGTGCAAGACTGGCCGAGTGAAAGGCAGAACGAGGGGCTTCAGTGGTGCCGTACGTAACATATGAGCCCATGGAAAGTGTAATCTCGCTTCGATCTGGCCTGGGGTCCAAGCTTGGCAATTATCTCAGCCTCATTGTGGCTATATGACAATAGCATGGATGAAATGGAAGTCTGATGACAACTTTCCATAATTACGTATGCCGTTTTTGTCGCAATAAAATGACTTCATTATCCACTGGAATGTGGTGATGAGTGGTTAGACAGATAATATCACCTTGTTGGCCCTCTGTCCTCCTACTAAGAACGTATGGAACAGCGAAAAAGTAGTTTCGTTGTGGCTCGAATGCAGTAATAGTTCGAATGCTAGTGCTTTTACCTAGAACTAGTAGTGCTTGTCTCAGTGCTAATGCATTTCGTTAAAAAAACTTTTCGTTGAAAGGACTTCTATACAGCACAGACTGCGCCGGCTAGTCTTCTACGGTTCGGATATACTCCCATAGAGCAGAATTCTCATCGAAATCCTCCCTTTCTTAAGTGAGTTGGATTCCGTTGAAATCCTTGATACAAATAACAACATTGCCTTCGTGAACGGTTTATAAATAATACCAAACTATTGATACTGTACAGCTGTGCAGAATAGCATGGCCACTCTTTTTGAATAAAGCGACCTAGATGACATCTGTCGTTCCTCAATATTGTAGACTTCTGTCATCGGACTTCCTGAAGTGTCCCAAGCAGTGGAGAGAGGGTGTAATGGAAACTATGAGCGATTATACGATTTGCTCTGAAGAGATTCAGGAGGTAACCTCATTGTTTCTTCGCCACCGATTTGAGTTACACTTTTCCCTGGTGTGTGCATGAATAGATTCACTTGAAAGCATTTTATGCGCTTAAAAATATCACTATTATCACCATCACTAATACCGTACGACATTTTCTCGGAAATTCTAAGATCCATTGGTCGAAGCCTATAAATATCGAGAAAATTCTGCGTCTTGATACGATTGGTACACAGTGCGAACACACAGGTACGAATACATAATTGAAACGAAGTGTCAACGTTTGATATTGTAAAGCATTTAATACAACTACAGTTATGACCATCGCATCACTTGCTATTCTGCTAATTATCCACTAACCCAAACAAAAAGCCAATGATGTATCTACGAGTATCACTACGCCCTTGAGTCGAGCAGCATGCTTCGACTGGGAGAACAAAGAACACCATCTTTTCGTCTAAAATCGTCGAGACTTACCTGGCTATGAGGAAAATTGTCTTCGTGTTTCGCGTTCAACATGAGGTGGAAACCATTCACTGACGGATCCTAAAGAGTAGCCGTTTGGCTACTGTTGGGCTCATGATATGTCCAACCCACACGGTTTCCAATATTTAGGCAAGCACAAAATCATTTTGATCCTTGATCACAGATATATATATATACATATATATATATATATATATGTATATATATACATATATGGAAACCTTCATCAACGAGCTCAAGTTTAGTGTGGCTACCAGTCATTAATTTCACTCGCATATTTTTCCACCTCAGCTTCCGTCTAGTGGTGCTGAACAATTTTTGCGAGATAGAACACTTTTTCAACGGTTGCTTTCTCTAAATTTATAATAACTTTACGGTAGAATGACAGAATTGTTGTCGCGAACTTACTCTTGAAATATTTTTTGGCCAATGTGTGGGCTCTTAGCGACTATTTGTGGCCCGATGAGAAGTTTCTTCACAAGGATTTTTTAATATCGGTGAATGTATGACATAACAGCAACCTATGGTCACGAAATAATCCAGTGAATTCCGTAACTTATAGAAGAGGAATGTTTTCGTCACCTTACTTACTGCATGACAGTTCTTCGTCGAATATGATGACTCAAATGGGACGCTTGAAGCAAACACTTAGCATCATCGAATTTGTCGATGACGTGATCGTATTTCTTCACTTTTTCATGCACAAATGATTCGTTCTCTTTTCTCTTATCTTCGAATGCATCAAATCACTTCTACCATTCTTGATGAAGTTGAAAACACGGCAGACCAATCGAGAGTTAATCAAAGTCGAATGCTTTACCTCTTTTTTTTCTTTTTATTCTCTATACCTAGATACCTTGCAAACCGATAGCAACGTCTGAAAAAGTCGGCTTAGTGTTTTCAGAAGGGATGACAGTAAGGTCTACAGGTACAATCTTCTGGGGACGGAAAAGTGAGATGGTATGAATGGAGGTGATGGTTGAAGTAATCTCAGCATAAGTAACTCGTGAATGACTTTCTCAATCGTCTTGAGATTCAGCAACTCCTCTGTCCCAGCAAAATGTTGCGCATTCCAGCTTTGTAACTTTTTTTTCTCCAGAACTCGTACAGATCTGTTCTCGCTGTCGCGTAATATCATATAGTTATGGAAACGGGAGTGTCTTGATGAATTCCAAACTCCCGACATTCTTAGCTAAGTGGTGAAAGCGCTGAAAGTGCTAAATTAATAAAATTTTTCATTCATGTTATGGGGAATACCACTATGTTAGTGAAAATACGGAAAAGTCCCAATATGTTGTGGTTTCGAATTTTTTTGCTGGAGCTTGTGGTTTCATTCCTTTTATGAACAAAATAATTTTGCACGGAGATGGCGGTAGTTCGGTTTTTGCACAGCACTTAGACTACAACTTCATTACTTGGGTAAATTATTCGATTTATAACAATCTAGTCGACATTATTATGGCACATTCCACCATGACGACTCATGTTGAACGCAGACAGGAGACCTTTTGGAATGGTAGTGAGTTGATCAAACACGTACAGCCTTCATGAGGTCGTCAGAAAGTACGGACGGAATGCTACGTTTTTCATAGAGGGGAAGGTGCACAGTGGACGGTAGAATTTAGAGCTATTCAGATCGAAGGAGTTATGGTTAATCATGCGTTATCAGGAACTTAGGGGAAACATACAACACTAACACCGGTGATGTAGCCATAGATCCTAGTGATATTCCTTTATCTGAGCATCCCAGAATAGAGATAACTCTTTTGACTTATTATTTACTGCCTACTCTTTTAGCGGCAGGTTATGCGTTGCGAAATATAACTTTAATGATGCTGAGATATTTGCAAAACTCTGGACCGCAGGTGCCTATGGTGGGAACGAACGCGCTATTGTCCTTTCCGGGGAGTAGCGCGCTCACCACCACACCATGCGGGTCCCTTCGTTTCGCCTGTCTCTCAGCTAGTTCTATTGATCTTTTGCCATCAGCAATCACCCATGAGCGGGATTGATCTGGGGAGCCCAAATCGGCAACGAACCCAGTTAAGCTGAGGCTGCAGTTATAATCACAATTATAATCACCCCGGAAAGGACAATAGCGCGTTCGTTCCCCACCATAGGCACCTGCGGTCCAGAGTTTTGCAAATATCTCAGCATCATTAAAGAGATAACTCTATTCATTTCTGGAAGACCAGAAATCTTCGTCATGTGGTCCTCAGTTAGTGCAGGCCTTCAGCTGTTTCCCTAATCAAGGTACAATAGTAGCTTTGTTTTCGCTCGAGAGTTTGTATGAATATAGAAGGAGCGTTTCATTTAGCAGAATTGGAATGTAAATGCGTTTTTTACAAAATTGTTAAAATTAGACATTCTCTCGCCGTTTAGTCACATCAACATCCCCATTTTGTCGGACAGTTAGCTCCATTAACTCTTTTGTTCGAACAGGTATTTTCAGGAGAAACTGGTTACAAAGCAACTACAACAGGGGCGGGTGTAGCGCAGTGGTTAAAGGAGCCATGCGATACAAATGGGATCGATCCCGCGCGCAAAGCCCACAAAGCCCTCCATCTCGCCGGGGTCGAGAAATTGGTATCAGACTTCTCTAGGAAGATAGCAGTGCTGGTTCGATACATCAGTAGGCCACCGCGAGTAACTCTAAAGGTTATATGTGCATTCAGTCACGTTCAGTGGTGCTTAATGAAGTCGTGTGCATGGCGCTGCCTTAGGGAGATGATCTACGTCGACAGTTTCGCATTACTGCATCTAAAACGGAAGCAAATTCCTGACCATACATACTACATATTTGTTTATCACAATCCCATCAATAATTGCTTTAGTTCATTCCTTTTTGTATTCTCGTTTGTATGGTACTTTAAGCACCTGTAAATAAGTTTCATCATTCCGTTATCATTAATAAAGGATGGAGGATAAAGCTCTCGGTGTTGCTCAATCCCTGAGCGATGCGTCATGCATTCGATTTCATTAAGTATCGTCGGAGGTGAATGAATGCATATCTGGCTTTTACAATGACTCGCGATGGCCTACCGATGTATCGAGCCAGTGCTGACATCCTCTCAGACAAGTATGGTACCAATTTGCCGACCCCGTAGGGATGGAAGGCTTAGTGGGCCATGGGCGCGGGGATCGATTCCCGCGTGTGTGTCGCAGTGGTGCCTCCAACCACTGCGCCACACGCGCCCGCCAGTTATCACTAGCTTATTTAATCTAAAAGGTACAGGGGAAATTGTGAGAGAAAATACTTGCGAGTGTAACAACATTCTATTACGAAACAGATATATTGCGAAGAAGTAGGAAAAGTACTAGAGAGATATTATATTTCGGTATTTACTTATACTCGTATTCTAAATTGGATGCTAGCGCGCTCCAGTTACAATCTTGCTAAGACCGTCATTGAAAGTGCGTTGGTTGTACCTTTCTGGTTTTGGAGCAGTTTATCCGGATGACAATCTCGTCGTAGTAGAAAAAGTCAGTGACTGTTCAAAATTTTTGCAAGATGACAGATTATACTTGAAACTGTTGACACAGTGACATCTGTCGAACAACTCGTCCATTATCTGTAGTTGATGAATTAGAGAATTCTGCAGAAAAATGCACGGTTTCGAGAGAAGAATGAGGCAGAGGGTGTTGATTTAGCTCTAGGATATTGACGGCCTCTGTCTTGGATCAAGCACTTTGGAATAATTTGTTCCGGTAACTGTTTCTAATTGTTCTGCACACCGCAGATTAATGCTTACTGATCAATCAACATTGTCGAACTTGATCGATATCGAATGATATCGTCACATGTTCGGACGATCGGCGAGTATTGTGTTGTGTATGCTACGAAGCGGACTGTCCGATGCGATTTCTATCGCATTCCAGCACAAAAACGACGTATAACTATGACGTCACTACTGGAAGATATTTTTGTTCATATGTATGTGTATGTATATTTATTAATAAGATACATGTACAGCTACTTTATCATGTCGATTACGGTCTTGGTGATCACCGTTTATAACAGTCGGACATTATTCAGTTGATCTGGCCTGTTTTACTGCTTTCTGTTGTGTAGAATAATGTCTATATCGTTGAATTCTGCAATGCTGACTCTGTAAAAAGTGCGATTTTACCTTTGTGTTTACCTCTGATCCCATTATATTTTCTTTGGTCGGGAGCTTTTGATGTCTTCTTATAGTTCTGCCGAAGATGTTTCTTTCCCCAATTGCTTATTGTGATTATCGTCGTTGTTTATCGTTTCTGCTATTCATTCTTTAGTTTTTTACTCATGGAATCGTCTATAGCGGAACATGGAACTGGTAGACCGCCGAACTGGATTCGATTCGATGAAATTTCGATGACATCTCCAATTGGTGGCTATTCATCATCTGATGGACAACACAAGCCATCTCTTGGAAGTGCAGAGATTTCTAATGGACGAAGTCATTTGGTGAAAGAGGAGCAATCTGAACTTGAAAACACTGAAGGAGATATGATCACTTCTCTTCCGACGAAAGAAGTTATAGCTGGTAACGTATCTGTTCTAAGTTGCGACTATTTTTATTCTTCTTTTTTCTGCCTTTCTTAAGTTCTTACTTACTTATTTTACTTACTTACGTACTTACTTGGATGGCCCGTCTTCACTGGTTGTGCTTGCCCCAGCATAATCTCCATTTTTTCGGAGTTTTGCTGGTTTGGCCAGTGTGCTTCCCTGGAATCCTGAGATCGGCCTAGCCAAAATCTGCCCCCAGGTCGTCACCTACCACAAGCGTTCGCTGCCCTTGTGGATCAGAGGTAGATTTGCCACCGTGCGACTAGTCTGATATCAGGACGGTGGCTGGTCCTGGTACTGGTTTACTCTTAGCCCGGCTTCTTGATAGAAACGCCAGGCTCGTTTTCAGCTTGTGAGGCCCTCCTGAGTGGATGAATCTCCCCCGCTGTGCATCGCAGTCCGACACTGAGGAACATCTCCAAGCCACGATGAGGCGGTGGATCGTTGGAAGAGCATTGATAAAATAGTATAGTACACACCTGCGGTGGACAATAGAGGGCAAAGTTGTTGTAGTTTCGATATCCCTACTATTGGTTCAATCGTCGTCTTTTTACTGCCGTAAATCGCCGTTAATATTTGAGACTAATGCAGATTCAAAGACAGTGTCCATATTAGGTTATGATTTCGAAATCCTTCCATTGTTTTGGTTTAAATGATGACACACCAATTAAAAGATGTAAAAAGTATCGAAACTGTCTGTGAGACTGATTTCTTCGCATGGTAGAACGTCTTGTGGCAGGTGGTGATGGCGTTGTTGTTGTTCAGCGCCGAACTGTGATTTATAGCTGTAAGCTGGAGTTGATCACTCAGCAGGTCCATCGTAGCTGAGAAACATGTCGACATTTTCATCCCAAAGTTGAGCTAGAACAACCTGAACAAGCCCTAGCTTGTTTCTCAAGACTATATGAAAAGAAAATCTTACTCAACAAGCAAATTACCAATAAAATGGACATTGTTTTGGGCTTCTATCGATCTCTCGTCGTTCGTGATAAATGGTCATTCAAGTATTCGAATGTTCAAGTAATAATGGTTTTGTGGCACACACACACGCACACACACACACGTTTAACACATTGTTGTTTCTTCTAGTCTTTGTTTTTCATATTATTTTTCCTATATCCTTTTAATGCTTAACTGTTATCTCCTTGTAGTCCTATGTGGAGGATTAGCGCAAGTGCTTTTTAAAGCCTGCGAATTGAAGATATCTTTGGTGAAGTATCCTATCGTTTTTTCCTGTAATGGAAGATGATGCTTGCTTTGAGCATCGCACCTAAAAAATTCTCCTGTTTTTTCGTCTACTTTTAATTTCTGAACCTCTCAGATCCGTCCACACTTGGTCAAGCACCTGTTATGGAGGCGTCGCAAGAATTCTATGGGAGGGGCCCTGTAATTGTAACCAGAAACGTGGACCAGTTACGTGGCATTCAGACTCATGGAGGGAGTAATTTAGTAAACGGTAAAATTGTTGCCACCATCTACCCAGAGAACACCATTTGCTCGTGGATTATTCCACCACGCTACGATCCATGTGCAGTACCCTCAGTTTTGACTTCGGAATGCTTTTCCGTAGGTTACACGTTTTGCTTACTTGTTCCATCTTCGATTTCATATAAGGCCGTAATTTTAGGTGCCTGCTGAGGATTTCATTACTGCAATGGAACTTATTACAAACGATTATAGGTTTAGGAGGTATTTCGTCGACAATATGTTTCAGTCTTCTTCTTATCTTCTCAAGATTTTTTTCTCTTTTCTTTTCAAACGCGAGAATGCTTTGGAAAGTCGTTTTTCGTTTGGTTCTGGGAAGTCAATTTCATATCCGGCAAGAAATAGTGTCAAATTCTGCCTCCGCATGCTTGAGTTGGAATGAGAAAGCTAAATGGCGAAACGATTCGTGAACAGTAATTACTGTCTTTTTTAAGTTGGGAACGTAACTAATTAAACTAATTACTTTTCTCGGAATGCTGTTGTTGTCATGTTTTCACAAGGAACGAGTTCCCCACAAGTTGATGACAGTGTGCATAGTCAGTTTATTCAAGAACGATAGCCAAGAGGATCTTCGTAGCTGCTTCTCAACTTGATTGTTGAGCGAAGTTAATAGGCTCGTCATCAGTTCTATCATCTTTCTGATATCAAGGTCCTTTAGAAAGGAAGATTAAACAAGTGAGATTTACAAAGTGGTTCCTGCTGTATCAACCGCTTAGAAACAATAGTTAGGGTAATGGAAGTCTGCCGATGGTAACACTTGAATCCTATTTTGACCTTTAGAGAGCTTAACAGCGTCGAAGTGGGCGCTTTGTTATCGTCGCCCATCGAATATGGTGTGAACCGGTCTTATATATGAACTCTAACGGATTGCTATCGCAGTTGCATCAGGAAGACACAACTCGTTTATCAGCCAGCTACCATCACCTTATGTATAGGACCCTACGATATGAAACTGTTTTCACCTAAAGTCTGTTGCTCAGTTCGTGCCAATATGTTCGTCTTTTTACGAGTTAAGCGTATTGTATCTACTGAATGCGTTGAATTTACATGACAGTATTTACTTTTAAAAAATGAGTTCTACGCGAGGCGGAAACGGTTTCGGGCCATTTAGCGGCGTTGGAAAAACAACGGAATATGTGATGAATCCAATTCGTTGTCCTTTAGACCTCCAAATGTTTAATCTGCATGGTATTATGGACAGTGCACATGAAGTTTAAGTAAACGTAACAAACGGTAAGAGCCAACACAGTATGGAAGAATAGAACGATGTGCTATAAACATCTTCAAAGTTGTCCGCAAGTAGGATGATTTTAGGTTCAGTATCTAAAGTTCTCTGGCTCTGAGTTCATGAGAACAAGCCTTGTACATTTGCAATGGTTATCGGGAGAAAAAGCATAGGAATGGTGCTATTTTTTCTTGTGCCATTTGTAGGTATGGCCATCATAGCTTAGGAGTTACCATCATAGCTTAGAAGCTATCTTATACTTAATACTGCGCACGAAGCTTCATAGAGACCATAGGGTTGGAATTTACTAAGATTTAAAAGCTTTTGGAAATTTCTTTGGTGCTTTTTGGTTTCATCTGTCCCCCCTGTTTCAGTTTCTCATCTTTGTATTCTCGTCTGGTAGCATTCTGGATGGCACTGTCCGTGATAATTTTGTTGGCTGTACTGTTCTCTAATTCTGAAGGAGGTGTTCTTGTGATGATGTTCAGTCTTTTTTGGTGTGTCATGCTCTTTGCTGGGATTATTGCATGTGCCGTAATTCGGAAACAGGTGATCGAAAAATTTATGTTACTAGCTTTTTTGTAAGCTTTTCTTGTAACGAAATGGTGGTAGGTATCTATCAGTTTTCTGATTACTAATTATCTGCTTATTATCTTTCATGCGTCAGTGTTACAAATTTTTTTAGTACGTTACAACAGAAGGGCGCGTGTGGCACAGTGGTTGGAAGCGCTCTGTAATACACATGGGATGATCGATCCCCGTTCCCATGGCTCACCAGGCCTTCCATCGCTCCAGAGTCGGCAAATTGGTACCAGACTTGTCTGAAAGAATAGCAGCACTGGCTCGATACATCGGCAGGCCACCGCGAGTCATTGTAAAGGCCAGATATTGCATTCAATCACTTCTAACGATGCTTAATGAAGTCGAGTGCATGACGCATGCCTCAGGGATTGATCGCCGAGAGCTTTATCCTTTATGTTGTAACTGATACATTCATACGGCTCGCACTGGTTTAGTTTATGTGTTAAGAGTTTAGATGTCCCGCTGACTTTCTTGTGGAGTGGTGGAATTTACTAAAAATAAATGTTTGCTGCATAGTAATCTTATGCCTTTCAGATTCGCGTTGGACTACGACATTGTGTTCAATCAGCTAATAAAGTGCTCATTAAAAATAATATACTGGCTGGTGTTGAAGACAAAGGACAGTTGAGCTGTCAAAAAGTCGTGGTAGGCGTTCTCTAAGTATGCATTTCACCTCGTGCAGTAGGACACAATTGGTAGCTCTCAATCAGATGCAAGATATAAAAAGTTGATCAAGTAGGTATTACTCTGTCAATCGTCTTGATTCGCAAATTCCCTATTGTTTGTAATGCAGTGGGTACCATTCCTTACAAATGGGGCACAATCTCGTAATCTGTGACCTGCTTCATATATATATTTTGGGTTTTTTGTGACTGTAATAGCACTGCCTTTGATGATGCTATTCTAGAAATAATCCAGCTTTTCTCTTGATGTAAGTAGTAATGATGGTTGTGGTGCGGGGATCATCCACCCAGTTTCTAGGTTCCTAAGAATCATTTTATATATTTCTGCGAGGCCATATTCATTGAAATTTTTCATAATGGAGTTAACTGTACGTTCACCGCTTGTGATGTTTACGGTTAGCTATACATTCATCCTGGAGAAAATAACGATCGAATGTTTCTTTTTTAATCAAATTCGGTAGCACTGTACTTTCCTGGCACAGTCATATCTGCGAATAAAACCGAGTGGTTCTATCAAAGAAGAAAAAACAGATTTTTATGGCATGTTGCACTTCTAAATACGCACAATGTGTGCTTACACTTACTACCTCCAACAAATTATTATGAGATGTTTTCACGCCGCTATGGATTTGATTACATGGTTTACTAGTTAAAACAAAAGGTATGTTGTTTGTAGTAACTTGATGTCCTTTATTATGAAGACATTTCTTATTTCTTAGACATTTTCATCCTTTACTTATTAAGTGGAGAGCTTCCAGTGAGAATGTTTATTGACTTTCTGAGAAGAATTAGCTCATTACTGATTATATGACTGCAAGTGGTATCCAAAGCTTATCACGAGCACACCGTTTCTTCTTCTTTTATCAGAATAGGTTTCAGCTTTTTCAGATACATATAATGTGGTTCCGACTGGAGGATTGTCTTCCAGATATTGAGCGTCTTATCCGAGTTGAAGCTAGCGGAGGAGCAGTTGTATTCGGAGGCGAAGCTCACACCGCACCAGCTAAAGAAATGACAAAGAAGGAGGTAAGCGTGAATACTAAATATACCAGTAATATTCTCTCAATTATTGTTCGTTGTTGATCATCATTACTCTATTTACCAATCTTCTCTTTCAGATTGAAGAAAAGGCACGTCAACTTGTCCTCAAATACAGTCAAGATTATGTAAAAAGCAGCGCGAGGGTTTGTCTTGTCTTCATACTATTGTTTCTTTAATCCATTACATGCCTTGTTAAATATAGAGTCGTTTTGCTTCAGTATCGCGTTATTTTCCCGAGTCGCCCTTCACTTGGTGTAAGTGAATTCAACCCGAAGCATTGTCCCAAACAACTTTGCCTTTGTCAATTTATCGACAAGGTTTGTATTGTTTGAGAGTGTGTGGTAAATTTTTTGGTTTTCTTTTGTGATTTAAATTGTTATAATGAATTACAAGGAGGTACACTTCTAATTATCTGGACTAATTATTCTAGAGTTTATCGCCCATGTGGTAGCAAATCGTGATAAAATGATATTCATCCTTTTTTTTGCAGAATCACTTCAGTCGTTCGCCCAGGAAGTGGTATTCACATCTTGTATAGCATGTTCTTGACATGTTGTATATTCATCTTCCGTTTCCGCTGTTGTATAAATATGTCCGTTTGTTCCTCAACTTTAAATTTAATCTTATTCCATGTAGTTGGTAGCTCCTTCTACTAACGTTTTGCTCCTTATAGGTTACTCGTTAAATGTTTATCAAGAAATGTGCATAAGGTTGTGATAAGAATAAGTGATTCATCTGTTCTTATTTGTGCTAAGTTTTTATGACTGTAAACTGCTTCTGGCCAATTGTGCTCTTTTGCATGCATTGTAAATAATTACTGTTCATGAATTAAATCTTGATTCTTTAGATTCGGACTTAGAGTTTTAGCTCACTGATACTATGCAAGTAACCAGGCCTAAATATTTAAATTCCGACACCTAATTTCATATAACTGTCGCATCAAGTTCTCATCGGGTTTTGTTTTTGCCGCAAGCGCTCTGTGGTGAAATCAACTCGTAATAGGAGTCATATATGTACTCATCAACAATAGTCTTTGTTTATGTACCTCATGCTATCCTTTGTTCCCACTGGATATAGTCCTTGTGCTCTTTGAAACGAAAAAACTCTTCCTAAAGATAGTTTTTATACATTGTCAAGTGAAGGAAACAGCTTTTTTGGCCCTACGCTTGGTACACTGGATCGGATAAGCTTTCGATAATTAGAAGAACATGTTCATATCAGTTCTCGCTTTCCGATCTTTTACTACATGTGTAGAGAGCAATTCATATCGGCAACTTTACCGGTAGGTCGGATGGGGGAAAGAAACGTTTATCCCGCGCGAATAATCTGTTTACATGTTTTACATGTTTGGAATGGTTAGTTACAGTTCATCTTTTGCTTCAAACGTGGATGGGCGTAAGTCGTTGCTCGCCCATCCCCATCACGACCATTCATTTGTCAATTGTTTTGTTTTTTGTTTTCTTTTTTGTCTAAATACTTATGTCAAGGGGGAATCTCCCGCCGTCAATATAACATTCATCTTTTGATGCCGTTCATAGAAGTGATTGCTTGCGTATTTGATGACGTTGAACGGAACGAAGCATCTGAAGGAGTACACACAACTTCACACAACTCGGTTTGCGAGATCTTGTTTGCGGTCATCCATCAAATCTCACTGATTCATCACGATTATGAACCAGAGATGACTCATGTGGAGAAAAGATGGTCTCAAAGAGGCAATTAACTATTTAATATAACATCCTGAATACTGGAGCAGACGGATGTGTTTCGTTATCTTCAAGACTACGCGAAATTGTCACCAAATCATTGTTGTGCTGACGTTTCGACACTATTGCCTTTTGCCGGGGCTGTAGTGGCTCGAGTGTCTACAGCAACTGTTTTTTGTAATGCATGAGTGTTCCTCTATAGTGGACGTATGTTGAGATGATTAGAAAGGAACAACATGTGGATAGGTTATCCCACGTGGAACATTTTCTACATAACGGTTCCTAAGTGTTTATCCGTTCAAGACGGCTCTTTTTCTTCATTTTTTTAACCTGGTGAAGCTAACTCTCGGAAACCCCAACCAAGAACACGTTTGACCTTCCGCAAAAAACATATTTGTTAGAGCTGAGGATTTCGTCTTATATAGGAATTTATTCAACTAACATGATGTTATCTGTACAGATTTAACAGCTTAGATTTAATACTCTTTTTTATAATGTTTACTTTTTACTTTCTGTCTTCTATAATTTTTATGGCAGGGTATTAAACGAAATACAACCACAAGATTCCTGACATATTTGCAAAACTCCGGACCGCAGTTGTCTGCGCTGGGGAATGATCGCGCTATTGTTCTTTCCAGGGAGTAACGCGTTCACCATCGCACCATGCTGGTCATTCGTTTCGCCTGTCTGTCAGCTAGTTCTATCGATCAATGCCATCAGCAATCACCCGTCAAGAAGGACCCGCATGGTGTGGTGGTGAACTCGTTACTTCCTTGAAAGGACAATAGCGCGTTCGTTCCCCACCGCAGACACCTGCTGTCCGGAGTTTTGCAAATATCTCAGCAATCTTGTGGTTGTATTTCGCTTAATACTCTTTTTTATAGTTATTGCTCATTATATCTCACACCTTTTCAGTATGGCTCCAGATGGAATGAGATTCCTCAACGCTTCTGCCTCGCAGCTAAACTTGAAAGCTGTGCTCATGAATGGGCAGTCATTCCGGTTCGTGATTTTTTTTCTCGGTATGATCGATTTTAATGGTATTCGTGATTAATTTGACAGAAGTTTATTTAGCTGGCGTAAAATCGGGGATTCTTATTATGGAGTCGTCGACGGCCTTCTATATTATCTAAGGCGCTTCGACGATACTCTTATCGAATGGAGATGCCTTGGACGAACTTCTAACCGTGCTAGTACCGACGCCTCTCTGAAACTCCACGAGTATTTCCAGGTCCACCTGAGTTTTCCTAGGAAAAAAAGTGCTATTTTTGGTGACAATCGATCTAATTTGCACGTTTATTTCTATAGGAATTATTATAGCTAGACGTTCCTCTTGATATATTGTGGGATAGTTGGTGCGATCAGGATTCATTCATGGCTAAACTGAGGAACATTGAGGAGTTGCAAGGAATTCGTATATTGAAGCAGGACTTTTTCGAAACTCTGATAGCTTTCATTTGTTCGTCGAACAACAACATTCCGAGGATAACAAGTTTGTTGCGCTTATTTTAGTTACAGTTTTATTGCTTTGTGTTTCAGGAATTAGTTTCTGAATTGAAAATATTTGCCACCATACGCATTGATCTCGGTGCGTTTTCACTGCGATTTCCCCTGAAAATTTTTCTTCCATGCTTTTTGAACGTGATTGTTACTGCAAAATGTAACGATTTGCGCGGACTTACTGATATCTTACTGCTGTTTATTAGTTCATGTCAACTCTTTTCTAATAGTGCAAATGTAGTACCATAGAAAACTGTTGTTTATGATGGTAACACCATATGTCTCTGCGAAATAGCGTTCTGCACCGTACGCATTGATTTCAACGCATGTGTTGGATAAAATTGGGCCTTGTTGCGAATATGTCGAGGTGACGACACCGTCACTGTTTTCACATCACTTGTAGTTGTCAACTGAATTTTATTCAAAGGGGATATTATTAGCATGATTATGAAAATATCAAAAAACGCGATGTTTCTTATCTGATGATCTCATAATCACTTTAAGGAATGCTGAAATCACTATCAATGAAATACGGTGATGACATTATACTGGACAATCCAGCCCGTGATTCCTCCTTGATCGGGCAGTTTCCCGAATTGATGTATGCGTTTCCGACAGTAGATCAATTGGCTGTTGACGAAAATCTTACAACAGAGCTTCGCAATATGTCTTTTGGATACCGAGCGGAAAGTGTCAGGTGGGATATCGTCAATGTATTTTCGATCTATAAACGTACCGTTTTTTTTGCCCTCGTGTACCACCTATAGTGCAATTAAAAAAATCAACCAACTTGGTCGGGCATCAACAAACTCCATTCATCTCCGTCACGCACACCAGAACCGCCCCAGTGCGCTCCGCTCGGTCAAGGAATGCATCAGAGTTGTTCTCTTTTTCTGGAGTAGGATAGCGACAGGTTATTCACCAGTACCTTCCATAGTGACATACTTGATGATATACTCATGGATCGACTTCCACATGGAGTTGTCAACATGTCTTGAGTATGGGCCCCTGTGTGTAGATGAACTGTTGGCTGCACATCACCTTTCTAGATCTAAGGACACTTCCCAACAACAATGTTATACTCTTTTTATACTCGATGCAGTTACATGGGAAGCTTGTCAATGGAGTTATTAACCGAATGAGTGGACGACTGAATAAATTACAGGAAATATACGATGTGAGAAGCGAAGAATCAGTTATGTCATCACACTGACATAAAAACCTCATGTTATCTACTTTTGGGAGTAAATGTGGGTGTTTCCCAGAGAAATCTTGGTCTAAGAATCGAGTAGACTAATTATATATATAAAGGACAAAATTAAAGCTCTCGGCGTTGATCAATCCCTGAGGGATGCGCCGTGCATTCGACTTCATTAAGCATCGTTTGGAGGTGATTGAATGCATTTCTGGCCTTTACGGTGACTCGTCGTGGCCTGTCGATGTATTGAGCAAGTGCTGCTATCCTCCCAGACAAGTCTGATACCAATTTGCCGACCCCGGAGGGATGGAAGGCTTTTGTGGGCCATGGGCACGAGCATCGATTCCATATGTTGTGCATACATACATATATATACGACGATGTTCTTACATCATTTGCATACCTTGCTTAGCTTGTTTTGTGGCAGTATTAGCATATTGTGCTCTTGTTTTTCTCGTGATCGTCGTTCATGGTGGTTGTCTGTTTCATGTTTCGTGCATGGTGGCTGACCCATGTAGCACCAGGATTACTCCATCTGCGAATATAGGTGGTTGATGTGACTTTCGAATACGTCCTTCTGCATCGTAGATGGTAATTTACCACATCTCATGATCATCGCATCAATGTTTCACTTTCACTATATTTATGTTCATCGTGATTTCGAAAATGGAATGATTGTAGACGGTTTGAACTGTGATCCGTTAATAATCGTTCGCGTGAGTGGTGCCCAGAGTTTTCCATGTGATTGAAGTGTCAGTTGGTTTCAAATGCACAAGAGATTGTTAGGACAAAACAGAACTAGAACAGTGGATCTGTTAGTTGGTCGGTGACTTCTTTGAGAGATCTTAAGCATGGCTCGTGCTATTCTTCGTTTTCTATACATCTACACTTTCATTTCCCTTAATGATTTCATATCGTGGGTGCAAGTAAGATATGGTTTTTATATTCAGAGGACTGTTCATTTCAAGTTCATCCTACATCGCACCGTAGTTTTCTCATGAAATGGGTTTTCATTCGTGATTATTTGTAAACCGTTACTTTTCCTTACTTCATTAAGTTGTTGAAAAAATAATCTTTACTTCACTAGTACTGGAAACTTGCAATCTCGAGTGTAAAACAGCGAGAGCTTGATAGAAATTTTCCATTAAATTAGCTTTTTTGAAACCAACGAGCTATCGCGTTTGTTCAATGAAATACAGGAGTGAGCAGCTTCATTGCGGTGGTCTTCACCTATTGGGCTCCTTTTCCTGTGGAGATAGTAAATTTTCAATAGAATTGCTGTCTTTTCATAGTGCAGTTCCGATAGCAGTCAGCAATAGATTTTGTGGATCCACTCCTTGGTTGACGAACACTGATACAATGGCATTCGTTTCGACGCTGCTCAACTGTTTTTCCTACTTGAAATAAGTTTCTACAAGGGATAGGTGGAATTTTCGGCAGACTACTGTTAACGTAGGGTTTGAATCTGATGTACATTTCTGTGTTCTTATCAGTATCCCTAATTAGGCTTCGTCGATGTGCCATACTAAGGTCAGCTGGTTGAGAACAAACAAGCAGTTGGGAAATAATTGCAAATATAGGTTTGACTAAATGGATTTGGAGACTGTGGGCAATGTTTTTCACAACTACACTTCCCTTTCAATCATAATCTCATGTTGTGGCGTAATCTTATAATTGTCCCTCCTTTGCTCAGTATGGCCGATAGGAAGTTCTAGATTAGTAGAGGAACCACTGGATTTTCTCCAGTCGTGATTCTGCATGCAGCAGCAATTTTTACCTGTAGTTTTAACTCCCCATATAAGCATCTACCGGAGTTAGTGTTTATTCATAGCTTTGTATACTAAAGAGGACATAGAACAGCTTTGTTTTTTATCAGTTAGATATTCGGTAGTTGTAGAAATGCGACATATTTCTTGAATGAATACTAAAAGTGTATTCGGCACATTTATGAGTTCGTTGAGGAGCTGGTTGTGTCTCACGTTCGCCATTTCGTCAGCTGGCTATAGGGAATAATCCCGTGTCAGATGTAATCACACATGATTTGTTCATTTCGTACCATGCGATCATAGTGCTTTTTTCAACTTTTGGGCGTATTAAATTTTCAGCGAGAAAAACTATATTGGAATCCAGTAAAGAAGTATGACAATACGGTGATCTCAAAAGACGCACTGTCTTTTGTTTATAAACATATCATATGACTTCCACATGAGTGTGATGTCAGGTGGTCACCAGTAGCGAGCTTCGTTTCCCTCAAATTTCCATAAACGTAATATGCCATAGGCAACATCCAAACTTAACAACTCCGGCCTTATTTCGGTTTTCCAAATTGTACTCAATTTCTCCTGAAGACAAGTTCACAGAATGGCTTTTCATGGCAAATCACGTCCTCGAATTGAGAGAAAAGGTCTAAATACATCTTATCAGCTGCGCACTTTTGTGAATAGTGTTTCATGATAGTAGCCTTTCTGCGAAGGGCGCGTGTGGCGCAGTGGTTGGAGGCTCCACTGCGACACACACGTGGAATCGACCCCCTGCGCCCATGGCCTACCAAGCCTTCCATCCATCCGGGGTCGGCAAATTTGCACCAGACTTGTCTGGGAGGATAGCAGCACTGGCTCGATACATCGATAGGCCACTGTGAGTCATTGTAAAGGCCAGATATGCATTCAATCACCTCCGACGATACCTAATGAAGTCGAATGCATGGCGCATCCCTCAGGGATTCATCAACACCGAGAGCTTTATCCTTTATCCTTTTTATGCTTTCTGCGACTTCAATCTTAGAGGAGGATGACCATCCAGGATAATAAGGTGAATCGGCTAATAACGAATAAATATACAAAAACTCGACTAAAATTTCCCGGGTGGTCCTCTTATTCGGTGACACTTGAGGTTTCTTCGTTCAATTAGTGTGTGTGGACCGAATGCAAGAAGCATTTCTGGAGTTGTAGGTGCAGAGCACAAGGTAAGTTCTATGTGGTGTCGTGGGCGTGCTATCTAGTACAAATAATCCTTGTCACAATTCTGTCGGCAGCTCATATCCCTAATTTTCTCCACGTTAAACCTCAAGCTGTAAATGTCGAACTTTTAAGTGACTTTGATATAGGGTGTACATCTAGGAACACTACCAGCTGCGATGAACTGTTGTATGGGAACGAGGATTTTACTACATTGATAAAAAATTATTTGAAGATATTCGATTTTTGTTTTTGTTTCATCTGAGATGTTTTGTTTCACCTATGATAAGGATAACAGAATAAAGTTCTCGACGATGACCAATCATCAGGGATGCGCCATGCATTCAACTTCTTCAAGCATCATTAGAGGTGATTAAATGTATATCTCTGCTGTGCAAGGGCCTTATGGTGGCCTACCGATTTATCAAATCGCTGCTGGTGTCCTCCTAGACAAGTCTGATACCAATTTGCAGACTCCGGTGGCATGGAAGGGTGGGTGGTCCCGTGGCAAGAAATCAAACCAATGCGTATTCCACATGCGTGTTCCAAGGCACGCCTGACCGCTACACGCGCCCATTTCCACCTAGATGCACACAGTATCTATATAAATTCGTATTATAGATTTCCAGCCTATATATTGCCGGTTCCAGTCGTTATGAAGAGCGCTGATAGCATCTCTTTCCTTTCTGTCTCAAACCATTTACTAGACGGAGATTTGATCGAATGCCTTTCATGGCTATAATCTGTACTAGGCAACAATGTTTCCTGTGATTGTTACCTATTTGCGATCCGTTTCCTGCCAAGAAATATTTTCAGCGAAGCTGTACGTATGCTAAGTCAACATCGAACCTTTTGCGGTGATTATTTGCGACGTCTTCCATATGAAGATATTCGAAAATTCCTCCTCTGTTTCAGAGGTGTCGGACTAAAGGTACCTTCACCATTATGGCATTGCCTTAACTGGCGTATTATACTCGGATATCTAGTGCTATTTCAGGTTGCTGAATGTATCGCTTTGATGTCTCTCAATCAAAACCAAGGTGTTCCTGTTGACCGGCATGTTTTTTAGGGTGTGTCCTTGTTTCGTAATTATTCTCTCAACTTTTCAGAAGAAGAGTTTCATCTAACACAGTTATTATGTTTAGATTACTGAAAAGTATTTTCTACCATGTCTGAAGGGCGTTAAATTGACAAATACCCTGAGTCGTCGAATCAGTGAGTTTCCACTAATCACATTGTTAGTACAGCTAATGCTCAAGAGAAAATAGTTAATATTTTCGATTTTAAATGAATTCTTTAGTCACTTTTTTTCTCTGGTTTTAGCTAAGAATTATGTTATATCCTACATATGTTGTACTAAATACCATATACTTCTACCTGATCTTACATTTAGTGAGTTATCACCAGGCAAAATTCGGAGCATATGCTGGTTGGGCACAAGCGGTACTTTTCAACCACGAAATGGAACAGCATTTGAATGGCAGATCCGCGAAAAAAGATTCGAAGTCAAAGAAACGTAGTCGCGACACTAGAAGTACAGGGGAAGAAGAGAAGAACGTCACAAGCGAGGACTGATGTTTGCCGATATTGATATGATCTTAGAAAGACGAACGTTTCATGGTTATTGATTACAGTTGTTTTATGTCTGATTCTCCAATGTTTTTCAATTTCCCATTGTTATGGGGTAAGTGAGAATGATCTTTATTTCCTTCTATCTCAGGTCTCAGCTTACATTTTCTGTGTTTGATTTTCCAATAAACGTGACGTCCTTAGTTCGATTCCAAGTTGTGAACTAGTCTTAACTGGGAAAATAAAAACCAACACTGACTTCATCCAGAGGGCTAACTGTGCATTCAGTCTGCCTATACGATGCTACGAATGAGATCGAATTCATATACCCCTGAGGGGTTGGTCAACCCTGAGCGCATTAACATGCTTTATGTCTGTTACAATTTTCGAGGAGAAGAATTAACAACAAGTACATTCTTAATACTCTTGGTCGTCTCAAACGGGAACTACTGAGTGGCGGTCAGGTAACAAACTACACTAAACTTTTGTTCTCAAAACACTTCTCATTGCGTCGTATTAAGGTACATTATTGTACATTTCAAACAGTGATTTATTCTAAGCAAAGTAAAAATATTAAAAAATACAGGCTTTCAAAGAGCCCTTTTTGAGCTAAGAGAGAGCTCGACGGCGAAAATTTACGAAGCTCTTCGTTTCCAAGAGTTTCCTTTTCTTCTTTGCCTGTTTTGAAGCAAAATCGTTTATTATATAGACTTCTCGACCCATGTTCCTGGATACACATCCGTGGGATATTAAGCAACGTTTGGAATGTTGAACGTAAATGGCAGCTCCAGAAACCAATATTATCACTTCGTCCTAATCTGAGGCCACTAGCAACGAGGTATCCTTTATTTCACCTTCGTCGTCTCGAATGAAAAATTGTTCCAACTTTTATTAACTGCCTATTACTTCGTGATGAGAGGATATGATGTGAAATACAACTACATGTACGCCGCGATATGAGCAGAACTGGGAATGTTAGCTGGGATCCGAACACCTTATTATCGCTTCCAGGGAGCTCACCTGCTTTCCACCAACCCAAGGAAAGCTTTCGCTTTCACTTTCCTCCAGCAAACCTACTTCTCTAGTGGTGATGTCAGCACTGACGTTTCATTACGGCTAGCCAATCTTTGCAAATCTAAACTAAGCAGTTTGATTTGCTGATTTAGAATTTTCTACTCGCTTTATGCTGGCTGACATAATATCGACTGCTACAGGGTGGATGATCCGTTCAAAAACAAACTATTATAAGCGGATAGTCCCATCAACAACAACAGCCCTGTATAAAAGGACACTGCCGGTGTGCTTGCCTCATTCGTGCAGTGTTCACTGAAGAAGTTCCGGTCTCGGTACGGCAACGAAGACGCCACCTCGAGATAACGAACAACTGTGGACCACCGACATGGATCATTGGCTCTGATGAAAACGAAGACGTCATAAGGTTAGACAACTGAAAGATATGTTAAACTAAGTAGTATTCGTTTCCATTCAACTTCTACTTACTTAATCGGAAGGTCAGTATTCACTGGTGGAGCGGTATCCAGTATAATTTTCATTCGTTTCTTTCTCGCGCAATCCTCAACCACGGTGATGGTCTGCTTTGAACATGGAGACCTATTCCGAATTGATGAACTCGTCTACATTTGGAAATGATTCTAGGAAACGATTCAACCTATTGCTTTAATAATACAACGGAAAGTAATAAGTGGCTTATGGCGCAGTGGTTGAGTGTGATCTTCAATACATGGTTGCTTCGACTCTGTTTGTACTAAAACCATCATTACTTCGGAGTTGACAAACTTATACCCTAGTTGTGATGGAAACACTCCTCTGATCCATAAAGCTTGCGATCAAATGTGATGAAGAGCTGCAATACCTGCAAGATTAATGAGGGGCTTTTAAGGAGAATACTCAAACTGCATCCCACCATTCATCAAGAAGACAAAGACCTCAAGTGTCAGCCGATCTTTCACGCAAATCCAAAGTCTATGTTGGATCACGGATATAAAACCGCAAGGCGAACGAGTGAAGTGCTGCAGTCTACACAATATTGCCAGCTCTGCCTGAGTTAGAAAAAAATCATCCTTCTTTAAGAAAGAAGTAAATGAAACAGTGCAGCATACCGTCTCTCAATATCGATCTCATAGCAAATCCGCAGTTCGACAACTAGGCTTACATTATTCAAGTATGACGACATTGTTGAGGTAGTAGAAGGGAAAAGTGTTGAACCGAGTAAAATTGGCAGGTCTTCTACATGAGAAATACTACTAAGGTGAGATTATAATGGAACGGTAGATTCGAATGCTCTGATTATAAAGATGCTTTCACACTGTTCCTTTGATATGTAGGCTGACTATCAGTCTGGAAATTCAATATGTGAACACTTTTCGATTTAGTTGCGCTGGTGGTAAAAACGAATCCGTGGGAACTAAAAATATTCTCCTTTCTAGCTAATAATGTTGGGATTCTCAAATTGTGCGCATGATGGTAAATGATGGATGTTGGTAGATTGGGTCGCACAGCCGTGTTTTTCAGGTGTCCTCTTCTCTATAGAAGTCACATCCACATATTTCGCTGTAAGAAACTACTGGCTTGGATTTTTTTGCTGCACTTTGAGCTGACAGTACTCTTCGAATAGTTCTATTCGTCCTCAACGCTTGAAGCAGCGAGCAACTAGTTCGTTTTCTATACCGTTTTCTTCTTTTCCTTTAAGAGTTCTTTTGCAGGAAGTACTGACTTTCTTTTTTTACGAAAGTTGCCATCTGTAAAGATTTTCAGAGACCGTAGAGGCTTACAATCAAACTCGAATCCTGAATACGCCTTTCATTTCGAAGAGTTGCCAATATTTGGAATGATTGGACTCGTTCTTCTACTCGACGCATTTTTTGAATTATGTTTCCAATACAACTACAAAGATGCTGAGTATGAGCAAAACAAGAAACATCTGGTGGTCTTCAAACCCGCAATTACCTTTGCCGAGGCTTCACATTCAATTCATCACACAAACTGAGGCACTTGCTTTGCCTTTCTCCCACACATTTTTTTCGTTCCCTTTGGCGAATCACAGCTGATAGCACCGATAGAGTAAAAAAAAACTGGCTGAGCGAACGGCAAAGGCGTTCGGTTGGTGCGGTGGACAGCACGCGAGCCCTCGGAAGAGATGATCACTGATTCGCAGCCCAGATGAGGTCACGAGTTTTACTCAAATCTCGGCATCCTTGTGGTTTATTTCAAATCTCACCCTTTTACGAAAAAAGGACAGAGAGAAAGTAAAAGGTAAGTAAAAGATGAAACAACACGTTCTGTAGTGTTTTAGTTCCTTAAAAACGATAAAGCTCCAACTTCATTAAGCATGATTTGAGGTGAGTGAATGTATATCTGGTCTATACAACGACTTGTGGTGGCGTACCGATATGTCGAGTCAGTGCTACTACCCTCCTAAAAGGTCTCGCACGAATTTGCCGAACCCGGTACGATAGGCTTGGTAAGCCTGGGTCGGAGGATCGAACGCAGACGTATTGCAGGGCACCTCTGACCACTGTACTGCATGGGCGCTTCCGTAAAATATAAGAAACATGAATAAACCGCTAGAATAAGAGATACGAAGGAGAAAGCCGGTAGCAGTACACATCTTCAAATGGTATTTACAGCTTACATTTAGGTATTGCAGATCTTCTTCGGAAAAGAGTTCTAAATACTTTGTTGTTATGACCGTAGGGAAGTAAAGCAAGACATACTATACCCGAGATCAAGTTTTCAATCAAAACAGTTATCAATAATGGGCACAAGAACGTCTAGTGCCAACTTCAGTTGGCCCTCTCATAATCTTCTCCGTTGGATGAGCTGAGAGATTCCAAGGACACCTGTCTGCATTACAAAGTGGCTCAACAATACTGTTAAACAAACCTATAATTACATGTTCTTATGCTTAAATAGTTATTTGGCTAGTACAGTTTCCCATTCTCGTGGTTCCTCTCCTCATTGCTTACAATCTACCTAGTTGATATCTCATCTTAGCCGATATCAGGTGCAGATTGATGTATTGGTGTATGATTGTATTCATAAACGTGTGGTTCCATGTGATTTGCGATGTACGGCACTTCAGAAAACGGAGTGACATTTGATCGCCGTTGTTAGTGACCAGTTACCGCGTTTGGTTCTTCTAAGCTCAGATATTTCAGATGTCTCGAGAACAGCCCAACCCAGTCCGTCCAACACTTCGTAACGCTTGTCCACTTGCAAAAAGCGAAGTTTTAGAAGACTGGAAGAGTTCAAGGTGACTTATGTTTCTAAAATTAACAAATAATGATTTGCACTAGGTGATTGTTTGTTTTTAATGGAGTCGAGATAGTCGTCTACATGTGCTGCAACAACAGATGACTCCAGTGAAGCTCTAACAACAAGTAGCAGTAAGGTCTGTTTTTATTATATTAATTATCATCATTATTAGTGAAATATAACACTACATTAGGGCTTGTTAAGCTAGTTTTCAATGGAATAATGGGGTTTCACTGCAGACCTAAAATCAGTGCGAAGTGTAGATCTATTCATCAACGTTGTTGTCATTAATGAGCTTTAACATTCTTAGTATGTCATAATTATAATGATATCCAGGCGAAATCTGCAGGAAACCTGTGAAAACCGTAATTATTTTAGGAAAATTCCGGTTCTCAGAAGAGGCTTAAACATTCTCAGGGAGGAACTCAAAAAAAGAAGCTCGATCTTTTTTTCAACATTGATAGGATTGACAAGTATAAATCTTTGTGACAACGGGATTCAGCACGTTTTCAGATTATTCGGAAAAGATCGGTGTCAACATTGCAGTTTGATTCAACTAGAACTGGTTCAACGTTACTTGATGAGTTGCAAAAAAGGGTAAGAATTGCTAAGTTAGTTTTCGTCTCGCAAACCTGTTTCGTAGTGAGTTAGCTCCTTTTGGTAAATCCCGTCTTTACAATTACTATTGAGGTCTGCACTGGTAAAGTGCCAGTTAATGAGATGAGTGCGGGATACGGTCTGAGACCAACTCTAGCAAAATCTCAGTCAAATTCTTCTGTTTGTTACACGAATCTGCATCGACTTACTGGAAACAATGTCGATCCTGTGGCAATATTTAGCGCCACTTTGCGCCAAATGCCGCAGGTCCCACATTTTCCATCCGTTAATAGGTTTGCACATTTACAGAGAAAACGCATGGAATGAATTATTTTATCTCATATCATCATATTGTTATTTGATAATACTAAATGTTGAAGTGGGCGCTTGTGGCGCAGTGGTTGGAGGTGCTACTGCGACACACACGTGGAATCGATCCACGCGCCCACGGCCCACCATGCCATGCATTCCTCCGGGGCTGGGGAATTGGTGTCAGAGTTGTGTGGGAGGATAGCAGCACTGCCTCGATACATCGGTAAGCCACCGTCAGTCATTGTAAAAGCCAGATATGCATTCAATCACCTCCAAACGATGCTTAATGAAATCGAATGCATGGCACTTCCCTATGGGATTGATCAACGCGAAGAGCTTTTTACCTTTAAGTTTCTGGCGGCTTTCTTGTCGTTGCCAAAATTCTATTCAAATGTCTCAGGCTCAAGTCATAACATTGACTGCTGAGATTTAGTGGAGCAATCAAATGGATATAATGCTGGCCGGTGGTAAAACTGTCGATACAGTAGAACAGGTCGTGTCAGCAACACTCTCCCTGCTTGCAGATTAAGTGCTGAGAGATCAATTTTCGATCAATTACACGGAGAAAACTAGAAACACTGATCAGCAGGGCTTTTTTTGTCGAAGGTAGTGCACACATTTAAGAAGATCTATGCTTTTTATTAGACAATGGAGTTTCTCCATAAGGGTGACACTTGCCGGAAATTGATAAGTGATGAAGTAAACAGCCCATCGGATCTCGGCTGTTTGCAGTGCATGCGATTTTACTTCGATCCTAAACAGCTGGACGAACAGTCCAACGCTGAGGCGCCATTTGAAAGGGAAACACCTGGAAAGCCGAGAAGTTCAAGTTTCAAGGAACAAAAAAAATTCACTGAAAAAGACAAGTTCGAATTATCAACTTCTCAAAGAACCTTGTTGTCCTAAAGTGATGAGCAGTTTTGGAAAAAACAGATTTGGTCTCCAAGTGTTAAAGCTGGTTTTTGGTGGGTTTCGTGAAGTTTTGAGGTGTTTTTGGCAGGTTAAATCGTTCAGCTTTACATTCATTCATATTCAACACCAATGTTGTCAAAGCACTTTGTGCTCGGTGTTATCAGTGATGTATGATTCGTTTGGTTGAGGAAATTGCTTTTGAAAAAAGTCTATGAATTATTTAGTCGAACAGGCTTCCATCCGATGATCAAAATGATAAAGCGTTCGGTGTTGATTTATTCCTTAATGATGCACTATGAACCGACTCCACAAGTATTCGTAGAAGTGACCGGATGAACATTTGACCTATACGGTGGTTCACGACGGTTACAGGTCTACCAAGTGTTTCATTTCTCCCAAACAACTCTCGTATCGATTTCTCCATTGGAAGGGCAGGTGTAGCGCAATAATCAGTGTTCTGCGATGGACGCGGTCATTGTTTTGATCCAGCGCCTCTTTTTGATGAATTCCAAGGTATGTTCAAGCCAGCAATATTAGTGCTACACTTGTTTTAGAATACAAGAATGCCGTGCTAACGCTTCGATATGTGTTGGGAAGTGCACCAAATTTGCATTCAACTACCTATGGGTTACTCAGCTGAGTCGGTTTCGTGGCACCTTTCTGAGCGATAGATGAGCATCGAAAGGTTTGACCCTTATCTTTTATCTAACTCTTAGACAATAGAATCATTTTTCACGGTAATATTCCCATGAAATTCACTACTATTGTAATTTCGCTTGTGGGTTAAGGCACGAATTCGCACGTTAAAATGAAATTTAGTGGAAAATCTGCTTAATTGTATTTACCAGGTTTGTTATTTTTTTAGCGCCAATGTGTTCACCTGACAGATTATTCTGTTGGCAAAAAGCAGCGTAAAAAAAGAGATAAAAACTTCGTAAGGCTGATCTCTTAAAAGCCGTCAGCGTAAGCTGCTTCAGCGGAACTTGAGAGGAAGAAGACATCACCATCTGCTGAACCGCCTGAACCAGTAGTGAAGACATCCTCAATCAATAGGTATGATAAACCATTCTAGATATGAGCTTTTCCACCCTTTTAATCCCTTCTGTGCTGTAATTTTCTTTTGTTTTCAGTTACTCTCCACGACAAATAATAGCTGGCCATGTTCTACGAAAAATTATGTTGAAAGATCCAGAAGAGTTTTTATTGCTCCGGTGATCTTATCAATATCATGGCTTCTGACTATCATAGTATTATATCCCAGCCAATGGATTTCTCGAAGATGCGGTGACCGTTTTTGTCAAAATAGGGTTTACACTTGGTAGTTTGTTTTTTGCCGTTTTGTTAGTTCCATTTGATGCTCAAATGTCATTAGGGGGTAGTTGGGTAGGGAGCGGGGAGGGGGGTGGTGGGTGGGAAAAGCTGATTCCATTGCTTCCGCAAGGCGTTATGCTCTCCTGTTTCACAACTTGGTCCCTAACTCGACAATCACCAAGATTATTTCAAGGAGAATCGACTCCACCAGTGTCCTATGACATTAATCAAGAGGGCGAATTCCTCATGCAGCAGCCAATAGACATGCGAAATGTTCGAAGACCCTTGTTGATGCTGCATGCGAGGTGGACGAATCAAATGCAAGAAATGCTGGAATTCTCACAGTAGGTGTGATGACGGCTCGTACAAAATAATAATAATAATACCAGTGATAATAGTAACGATGATTATAATAATAATAATGGTGAGGGTGATGATAGTAACAATAATAATGATAATTATGATAGTAATATTAAAGTAGTCCTGTTCATATCCCTTTCATTAGTACTTTATATATCAGATATATAGCAGCTAGATATATATATATATATATATATATATATATATGTATACATATGCATGTATATATATTTCCATATGTAATAAAGAAGGAGAAGGCTGTCGGTGTTGACCAATCCCTGGGGAGGCCCCGTGTCTTCGACTTCATTAGGCATTTTTGGACGTGATTGAATATATATCTGACCTTTACAATGACTCGCGTCGCCCGATGTATCGAGCCAGTACTATCCGCTTAGACAAGTCTAGTATCAATTTGCCGATCTAGGAGGGATGAAAGACTTGGTGAGCATGGGGCTCGGGATTGAACCCATGTATATTGCAGGGCGGCTCTAAACACTGCGTTGCGCGCACTTTCATGTATATGTGTAGGTATGTCACATATATATATGTATATATATATATGTACATACATGTATATATGTATGTATGTCCTCCCGATAGTTCATGATGGCTGGGAGGTGTTCTTAGGTGTCGGACTGAGATGTACAGCGGTGGGGAATAATCCCACCTACAAGCTCACCCAAGCTAAAAAAGAGTCCGGCGTTTCCAATATGAAGCCCAACTAAGAGTAAACTAGTACCGGGATCCACCACTGCCCTGGTGTTAAACTAGTCGCACGGTGGCAAATCTCCCACCGATCCACAAGAGCGGCGACTGGTTGTGGTGGTGATGACCTGGGGCAGACTTTGACTAGACTGACCTTGGGACTCCAGGGAACCACAGGCGCTAAACCAGAAAAACTCCAAAAAATGGAGATTATCCTGGGGTCCATATAACCAGTGAGGACGGACCGTCCAAGTATCCAAGTAAGTATGTGTGCAAACACGTTTTCTTGAAAACGTCAGGGGTGTCTGCCGTACTGTAATTGAGCAGTCGTCGAACCAGTCTACTTCTAAACAACCTAAGCCATTTATTTCGAGACCTTTGTAGGTGCAACACGGATGTGAGGAGGTATTTCATTAGAACTACTCATCAGTTCCATCATACAACCAGAGCTTTTGTCCTTTATTCTTTAATTATGTACCTTATCCATATTGCTGAAGTGTTTTCTTGGAGATCCAGTGTTCTTCCTTCAGTCCAAATATGGTCTTCACTGCACTTCGTCGTCGGATTTCAGTTTATTGCTGTAAATGCATATTTGGTTGGAATCGAGATGAAAAAGTGGACAAGGAGACATTTGTCGCTCATATCAAGGTTGTCCTACGATGGGTTGCGGAGGAACGTCGTCGAAACCATGTGTTTAATTTTCTTCGATCAAAGGTCGATAAGGATCAAACAACAAAGCTCACGGATTTTCATAGTTTGTGGTGTCAACTGACGTCTCTTCGTGATGAAGAAGACTGTGTATGATGTCGGTTAGCAGGTCTCCGTCTATCACTCGAGATAGTCAGAACAAATTCAGTCACTGGTCTATATGTGTTAATTCTACATGACCAGTTTGTAGAGCAGGTTTTTAGATTTAGTTCTATATTTACTGACCAGGATCTGGATCATTTGACGGAGCATTGCCAGTTTCGGACACAGCTTTGTGACAGTGGACAAATTCTATCGCTGTTAGAAACGCATAGTGGAAGTTTTGTAGTCACCAATATTTCAAATCGATCAGCTCTTTTTAATGTTGAAAAGCTGATGTCTAAGATTTCTCATAACATAGAAATTTATGCCTGGGTTACTTATCATTTTGTGTCCATTTTCTTACTCATTTTTAGAATGAACCTACTCGCAAATTACTGTGATAAGTGGTGTTACTATAAGAACTTGAGCGCTTAGAATATAATTATTGCTCTGTAGATATAAGGTACGCACTAATATAGATTATAAGACAGCTCATCTCAACTTTGAATGATTCGGCGCGCCAGAACAATCTCTATTTTGTTGATAATTTGCAGATCGAGCAAGCATTTCCTGGAATCCCGAAGTAGACTGCTAAGGCGTTCCCAAGCCATCACAGTAAATAATTCCTCCAATTGCGGATTATTGAGAAGACAGGGAATTTCTGCTGCCCGAGCGAATTTCCCTGGAGCCGGGCAGATAGCTGCGATAGGTTCACTTTTAGCTAGGTTTCCGGATTGAAAAATCGAACTCCTTAGTCCTGATTAACCTACCTGGGCAAGAATCCTACTTGAAATCGTTAACTGGTTTCCAGGCACACTTTTTGCAACGGCGAGGTGGCAAACTCTTGAGAAAGAGCTACTTTTCTTTCTTCGCTTTTTTATCGCACAAGAAATTATTGGTGGTAATCGAAGTTAAAGCGTATGTTTGCAATCTGTGCAGATGTTTGCGATTTTAACAGTTTCCTCATAGAAGGTATAAAAGGTTCTCGATATCCCTATATTCTTTGGTATATTAAAGACCATCCGTTATAGAAGGGTAATATGTCTGGTTTCGGATGGACCGGTTGCCTACTTGTTTCATTAAAGCAGCTTCTAAAGAGTAAAGAAGTATGTACATGACAATTTCATTTTGTTGTCCCGTTAGGTCATAGTCTGTTAGTTTTACCTTCGAGTTTTTGCAGATTACAAAGTATGATAGCATTGTGAGTAGTGCGAGGTTTGTGCGTAATCTGGTCTACGAGTGATGAAACAAATTACTACTTTTGAAGCAAATTACTACTTCCCAAGCACTCTAGTTGCCAAAGAATCAACACCGTCACGTATTAATTATTCTCCCAAATTGTCTCTTCAAATAAAGGCGAAAAATTTATTTCCTACAAATGTTAGATGAGTCTTAGAACCATATCAACAGATAACAATGAATCAAATCAACGATAACAATTTGATATCCAGCCATTCAGTCGACATTATAAACAATACAAAACCTTGTCTACGATCCTAAATATACCACCAACACCGAAACTTGGGAAAAATGGTAACCAAACTTTGCTTAGGGGCTTACAAACATAACAGAGCGTAGAAGAACATAGCAAGACGATTAAGCTAACCATCACAAGTGATTTCTATACGATGTAGTGCTATAAATGATAAATTCCATATAAGTTTGCAATAACAAATGCTAACAAATCATCACAAGTGAATGACTTTTTTACCACGTTGTTTTGCAAACCTATCAAGATTTTGAATGGAATTCATACTACTCTACCTTTATATGGGGGTAATTAACACGGGGATTAAAGACTATTTATATTTATTATATGCTGCAAACACTGCAGCTCTGTTTTTATACCAAGCTAATAAGACCATCACACCGCATTTGAGAAGGAACTACCACGACTGCTATTTCTTCGACGTCGAACCGGACTCCTTATGGGCTGACTAGGGGAAGTACTCTTTCGTGTCCTTGATGAGCTACGCAATGATAATGTATTGCCGACCATGTTCCTCAACTCTCTCCATTTTTCGAGCCAGTATCGACGTTCTTCCAATACAATCCTTGCGCTCTCTGAACTGAATAAATCAACATTTACGATAACGATGTGCGAAAACATACTACTTTTTTATTATTATGTTAGTAACATCAAAATACAATGTGATGAAGAAATTCCATGGATTGATTCATCTGACGGAACTTATGCCGAAAAACTAAAGATTCTACGTAGCACGAATAAGGTGACAAGAGGGACAAAATATAGAAAAAAACACTTTTCTCTAGACGTTTCGAGAGCAAACATCTTGAATCTAACGAGAGTAACGCATTGCCTGGTTTATACTTTGCAACTACACGTTAAATTCATTGCTAGGAGTATGACTGCTTTGCGTCAATGTACTCTGCAAATCGACCTGAGCAAAAGGCTAGAATCAAGAGGCTGCGAAATTAAAAGTGATGTTTACTCCGAGGAATCCCTAAATGTAACAAGCTCTACCCCCGCAAAATCGGAAAAATGAAGGGTTTTACATAAAAAGTGCGACGTTTTCCGTGTCTCTCAAGGACCAGTACCTACTGCAAAGCTGCTGCATATAACGATGAGCAATTAATACTCCACTGTTAATTACGCAATTAATACTATCACATGTGGTAGATACAAAATTAATGGTTGCTTCAGTTTTTCGTCGAGCAAAAAAATATTCGTGGAATTTCAGCGAAGTAATTTGAAGTAATTTGCCGGGAAGTGCTATTAGCTACTTATGCCGGCAATCTTAATGTCTTAAGCATGTTGTAAACTCTTGCCGTTTTATGCTCTCAATCGTTTTATAGTAGGGACTGAAATTGTCTAGTTTTATTACTGTGACCATTTTCAAATGGTGTTTTTAGCTCTTACGAGCTGCTGTATTGAGACAGTATGATTTTTTATAAACTTACTCTAACATAGGATTGTTAACATGTTGTTGCGCCTGCTAAGAGAGGTGATTTTGGCTTGGCCCAAGAATGTCTTGTGAGAATGAGATGGTGAAAGTGGAACGGGATCACCCAAATATAGGAAAAACGTGTGTTAACTTGTGCAAGGTAAGATATTTTTATTATTATTAGACATCTGCGGTCCGGAGTTCTGCAAATATCTCATTATAGTTATATCTCACATCATACCCTGCTAAGGAAAAAAGAATAGGCAATGAATAAAAAGTTGCTACATTACTATTAATGTTATTGTTATTATTGCTAGGGGCGGGCAGCGGAGTTGTGGTTATGCTCATTATCGCGAGCACGGTGCAGATTCAACACTGCTCGGGGCCTACCATGCGTCTTATCACTTCGGCGTCCGAAAATTGGTACCAGACCTTCCAGGGAAATGTTCACTCTACGAAATCCACAACGAGAAGTTCGAAGACCTTCATGGTTGGTTTATATGAGGAGACGAATCGAATGCATGATGTGCAGGGACCAGTGCATTAGATGTCGCGTAAGCAAATAGTGAATTTCTCTGCATTCCATCACTGGAAGAACTCACTCGCATACATGTACCCAAAGAATCACCTGCATCGATGAGAACCATTCTCATGACCTGCCCGTGTAGTGCTACTCTCTTGAAGTCACTGGTGACATTTTCAGCAACACTACTACACAGGCATATATCGTCTGTGCCTACTGATATAGCTAGTTCATTGTAGTTAACAGTTGTGGCTTCGATTCTGTAATTTGCAAAAAAAATTTTTTGAGATCATAGGAGACTACAGACCGGGCAAGATTGGAGACGTTGTTTCGCACCGTCTTATTCGGTTTTCCTGCCCCGCCTACTTTAGAACCACGAGTTGGCAAGGGTGCGCCGAAGTCGACATAGCTCTTGAATGCTCTCCCTCCATATCGGCCATTTCCTGTATGAAACCCTTTACCAAATCCTCTTTTCCCCTGCTCTTTTCTCGCAATCATTTCTTCCAGGGATATGTCCATGGAAGTCATTGTGAAGGCTTTTGATACTGGGATTAAATAAATTGTTACTGTTATTATGTTGCTAATAATGTAGTCAAATTTGCTTTTTAACTTAGCACTTTAGAACACCGATAATGATAACTTGTAGCTGAATTTTCAGAGTGAACATGGGATGGTAATGAGTAGCGATTTTGGTTTTCTACTGGCGTTTGCCCTTTGCAATATTGATAGATATAAGGTACGTACTGCATTTGACTTGTGAGATTTTGTCAAACGATATAACCCATTAGTAACTCAAAAGATCGGCTTTCTATAAACTTCGGCATAATAGGCGATATATCTGTGTATACGCTCTGGCGAACTGCCCTTTTAAGCCGACGCGAGGTATAGATGTTATGTCGTTGTTGTTGTCTCTGTTCAATGGCTGACGTTTCGGTGACTTCGCCATTCTCAGAGCCTGGACATATATGTGGCAGTAGCCGCACAATTCGCTTGATTCCTTAGTGAAGCGACTAGGGAAAGACGTGAAAGCATTTGATCTGCAGTCCAATCCGACAGTTTTTCTACTGCAGCCGTTATTGAAACTTCCGTCCACTATTGTTCCTATCGTAGATATTGCTGACTGTTGACCAATTTGGCTTTTCGCTAGTAAAATAACCTTATAAGTTATATTAGCAGACGGATAATGTGTGATAATTTGTTTCAGCTAATTATATGGAGAAGAAAGAAGCACCCAGCTGGCGATGGTCATCGAATTAGTGACTACCTCCTCAACTTCCTCAACTAGTGTTCCGTTTATTTATGTTGCTACGTGGCCACGTTATCATTCGTGCTGTGTTTTATGGAAGTTTCGGTACCTAGTGCTCGATCTTCTTTTTTTTTCAAAGGTGTAATCGTGTAATCATTTTTTATAGACATTGAGTGTTCTAAATAGCTGCTGTGAATTGGGAATTTTACTTAAGAACATATGTTATATTTGTGGCAACATTTCCGTGTCACTTGGACGGTAAGCTAGAATATCTAAATAATGTTACGATTGTGTCCGAGAGACTACGTCCTTGAGTAATTCCCACGACCAGCGCTCTATGAAACCCGGAATTGATAGAGTAATTCACTGTTCCCTTGATGAGCAAACACGAGTTTCTTACTTCATTCTTTATTCGTGAACGAGCTGACGTTTCGACGTGTTTGACTTTCCTCAGAGTCTAAAGTTGTTCGTTTACCCAGCCATACACCTCCTTAACCGCAACTCAAGAATCACGAAAGCAAAAATTTCACTCGCATTCAAAACAAATGTTTTCAGTGGTCTCAGCGTTTTGCTTTCGATGCGATTGAAATCTTGGTTCAGTATATTCGCTGTTTTGTTATAGAGATGCTTGGTTGGATGGACTGCGGTCAATTTGACCTTACCAGGCTCTGAGGAAAGTGAAATCCGCCATAATGTCAGCTCGTTCATAAATAAAGAATAAAGTAACAAACTCGCGTTTGATTAGCAAGAAAGCAATGAATTACGTTTCTGAGGATTTCATGATTGCTGAATCTTTATAAACAACCTTAAATGCATTCTTCTTCAAACCTTTTGAGTAGAATGTGAAATTTTTCAGGTGATTTATGCCTGTAATTCATGATATGTGACAACCAAGAGAACATTTATTATAGAGCGTTAAAGTAAGAATGTTTTTCCAATGTTGATGATGTATAACGACGACAATCACATCTAATGATGACGTTTTTCCCACTAATGAAACTCAGACCGTTATTTATTGCTTACTTGATACTTGAGTGACCCGTCCTCAGTGATTGTATGGACCCCAGGCTAAATCTCCATTTTTCAGAGATTTGCTGGTTAAGCCATTGTGGTTCCTTGGAATCCCGAGGTCAGCCTGGCCAAAGTCTGCTCCAGGTCTTCACCACCACGGGCAGTCGCACCCATTGTGGATCAGAGGGAGATTTGCCACAATGTGAATCTTGGTATTGGTTTACTCTTAGCTAGGCTTCCTGATGGTAACGCCGGACTCCTTCCCAGCTTGGGAGACCCTGCCGGGGAGACGAATCAACTCGCTGTACATCGCAGTCCGACACCCAGGAACACCTCCCAGCCACGATGAGGTGGTGAACCGTTGGGAGGCGTTATTAATTATGAGCGAGATTAAAATATTAAGTCCTTTAACTCGGCTGTAAGAAACAATATACTACAACTAATAGTTTATTTTAGGAAAATCTTTTGGATTCACGCCATGCAGACAATGTAGTTCCAATTTTAATGCTTATCTTTCATAGCTTCACCAAACAAGCAAAAGTTATCGCTGGCTCTCAACTGTGGCAGTCATTCGCAACATTTTTACTTGAGGTCCGTCGAAATATAGTTCACCATTTGTGATTTGAGGTAGGAAATGCATATGGTGCTTAGGTATAAATAATAGTTTGAAAAATTCAGCAGGATGCGACAAGAAGACTTGTGAAGTTATAAGGATGCGCTTGCGAGCGGTGAAGATTCAGGAATCAATGATCACCTTCTCGCCGAAGGAACTTTAAGACCACCATATCTTCCCTTCACCATTTTCATGAGGAAATTAGGTAAGGTCGGTGGTCTTTCTGCTGTTCGCTTGACTCTCCGTAGAAATAAGTCGCTACCTGCTCTTTCTCAGTGGTTTTCGTGAAGAAGTACTACATTTTTTTCGCCACCTGATTTCCGATATCATGGCGTATACGGGAGAGTCTTGATTCCTGAACATCGACGTAGCCCACGCATTCCGCCTTTCAATTTCTCACATATTCATCTGGTATGGGGTGCTGCAAGCATCATCATTTTGAGCACAGTTTATAACGCTCACCGATGTTCACCCTACCATGAATCGTTGTCAGAAAGGTGAACACAAGCCATGTGTTTTTTATGTTCTTGACTCAAGGGACTTCGATCGTCCAAATGACACGAGGAATGTCACACTTTTTGTACTTAAGAATCATTTGCATATACATACACAAATGTGATTACGTGTATACGCAAAAGGTATATTAGCCCGTCATATATAGGCAATGAACTCCTTACCTTACTCAACCTATGTGACAAATGCGTGGCCAAATTCTGGAGCTGTTAACGTGTGTTGTTTTATTCCATTAACACACCATATGTTGTAGAGTTTAGAAGCGATGGGATGTGAACGCAAGACAGATGAGACGGTTTGCTTGGATGTGATTGGGCTATTCAAACGAGGTTTCTCCCAGTGGACTCCCACTAAGACGACCGTCTACATTGGTTTTGCTAAACGGGGTAAAAGAAACTCTCCTATGGCCAGTCAATGCTTAGATCTAGTTTTTCATTCAGCTACAGGTCAGTTCTTTTTATTTTTTATAATCCTCTCTCTCATTTGAGATAGAGGAAGTGAACAAGACATTTTGTAATTTCGCTTTTTTTATGTTCTTATAAATGGAAAGACCTGAATTTTCCTCACGCTATGCTGAAATTTGGATGTCGTAGCAAACAGATGAGTTTTTTAAATAGGAACGAAGAAACATACAGAAGACGGTCGTAGTCACTGTATATCAGGTTTTGAAATTTCTCAAAGTAGTTATAGCGAGTTATCCAACGTTGTGTTCCATCGGACCTCGCAAAACCCTTTTAGTGAAGTTGTGTGGAACATGAACCATTCATAGTGAGTTGCGTCGCGCGAATTCGTCTCATCATCCCAGCTCATCATTTCGAATAGCTTTCAGGCATTCACTGGATACTAGATTACTCCTCCTCAAGCTGAAAAACGATTTACCTCCAGGAAATCCGTCATTAAATTTATTGTTATCATATATCTTCTATATTCAATGGAAAATGCTTCAGTAAAACGAATTCTTTTTATCTTTGGATGTGGGTAGTTGTGTTATTAGTCATAAAATTGACCGTGAATGATATTGTGACATATTTCGGAATGCATGCCATTGTTTTTATTCCCTGTGCATAAGGATAGATTTTACAAAGATACTTTCATCTCCTGAGTGGAAAGCAGAAACGATGTGTCTGACGGCTAGTGGTGTGGTAACATTAGTGGATCCTCTACCACATCTGGTCCAGGTTAGAAATTTCTAAATACTGGGAACAAGGAGGGCCTTCATTTAGCGGTCGTGGGGCCCCTTGTTTCTTCCTTCTCACCGTCGTCCATGATGTGAGCAACAAACACGTCCATTTACTTGCTGGTGATTGCCTCAGTACGCTGTTTCCGTTTGATACCGCCTTTCATTTGTGACTGTTTATCGCCATATTCTCTCGTTACATGACTGTTTGTGTCTCCTTGCAAGAAAGGACCATCCCTTGATCTTGGACACGTGATATTCCTAAATGATCTTTGCTTGTAGTCCGGCGACCGCATTGTGAGTGATGTGTGAAATTATCTTTGGTTGAGTTACTAAGCTACGTTGTAGTTCTTTGGTATGGTCTGGACGAGAGAGCTCTGTATATGAGGTCCTAGAGGTTGTTGTCGTTAATTGAGCGTTTTTTTGTCAGAGTGCCGTAGCTGCCTTGTTATGGCTTTTTTTCGGTCCTACTCACCATAGGGGAGTTGTTTAGCGGTATTGACTGCAGAAGAGTTTGACTCATTTAGACTAGGTTGTTGTTAGAACGTTAATATTCATTGCATTAGTTTACCTCTGGTAAGTTTCTAATTTAAACGTTAAGCTATTTAGTTTCGGAGACCTTAGTTAAAAGAGATCAGTGTTGTAAGTCGACAATGGTGAACATCTTGCAACAATAAAGCAGTAAAAACTTATTTGAGGCTATTCAATGTCTTCTAAGCTATGAAGTTATCGCTGATGTAGCACCAACCCAGACCCCATTTGGAGCCGACGTTCAGAAGAACCCAAGCGACCTCATAGACTCATGGGTCCCAAAGACGAGCAACGAGGGATGTGCACGATTTAGGTAATATCGAAGATTTATAGTGTTTCAGGTATCCATGACTTCTATTCTAATTTCTTGAATGGCCACGTCCACTTATCTTTATGCCATTCAGGAAACTATTTTCATGTCGCAATAGCAACTATTTCTTCTGAAATCCAATGTTCTACCTCATCGAAAGAAGTCGGAAGAATTAGACAAATCTATTGACCTTTCTCATTGATACATGTTTTCGGCTATTCACACGATGCCTGTAGGAATGCTAAGTGACTAGACTAGACAGGAGGATACCTAGTGGGCTGTCTTATAGTTAAGAGAAGGAGGCGAATGCAATATCGGCAAGTGTCGTCCAATTTGACACTTTCTGTCGTATTTGGAGACTTGGACGCTAAGCATATTAGTGGAAACCTAATCAATATTACTGAGCACACCATTGAGAGAAAAATTCCATGGAATTCCCATACCACGCAAATAAAGAAAGTGAAAAGTTCCGTCCAATGTTAACAGTCGAAGATGAATCACGCCTTCTCGTAAATTAAGTTTTATAAATCGGCTTGGCACATGGTGATTTTTGGCGACAACCGCCGAAAGAGAGTCACTGGCGGCTGAGCTGAGCAGGGTGTCAGGTTTATTGTAGAAATACACGTACTACTTGTCGGAGCTCTTCACGAAGACATTGAACGAAAGGTGTGATCCTTGTCATGTTCGACGAATGATGGAAAAGAACGCACTGCACAGCGCCTTCACAAATTTCTATGCATAAAGGATAAAAAAGAATAAAGCTCTGGGCGTTAATAAATCCTTAAGGGATGCGCCACGCATTCGACTTCATTAAGCATCGTTGGAGGTGGTTGAATACATATCTGGCCTTCACAATGAGTCACGGTGGCCTACCGATCTACCGAAACAGTGCGCTATCCTCCTAAATAAGTCTAGTAACAATCTGCCGACCCCGGAGGGATGGAAGGCTTAGTGGACCATGGGCGCGGAGATCAATTCCACGTGTTTGCTGCACAGCGCCTCCGAGCACCGGGCCACACGAGCACAAATTCCAACGCATACGCTTGCAAATATTATGTTGTCGAGCTTCATTTCCATATGCTCAGATTGTAGTAAGTCCAATTACCGAAATAGGAACTATACCGTTGAAAAGAAATTCTCAAAACCCATGTAATTGTTGAACTTTTTTTGGGCAATAATGTTTGATAGTGTTTGAGATATGAGGAGAGCTTCGGAGTGTAAGAAAACTATAGAAAACTGCATCTTTACATCGAAGGCAATTTCTGTCCCAATTCGCAATTCGTCGCAATTACTGGTCAACCTCCGAAGAGTATTCGAAACTGAGTGAAGCAGGTCTGGATTGTTTTGCGGAATCTGGTGAATCTTCTTCCGTTCTAGTAAATACTTTGATGTACTGTGAGTTCACATTCAGTTCCGCATAAATCACTAATAGCATCTATTGGTTCTTCAATTCATCGTGGTTGTAGGTATTCCTATGTGTCAAAAAAGGGATGGAGTTTCGCCCACAGAGTCATTTAAGTCGGAAAGGAATTGGAAATCTCCATACGGCTTCTCATTCAAGAGTGGAATTTGCCAGACATCACCAAATGGGGAGCAAGGAGGCTAAAAAACGGTCGTCGATCCAATCCAAGACTTTATGAATATGAATTATGAATTAAGTGCAAAATGTTCTGAGACTTACTCGATTTATTTCAAAGAGTGACCACTTATTCATTAAAGGAGCAAGTTAGTGGAAACTTGCGACTTGCCTTTACTTGAGTTGGTGGCATAGTTCTTCTCTCTGTGACTAGATTTCAAGCACTTCATCATCTTTACGAAATTATTTTAGCACTTTTTAAAACGTTTTTATTCTTGTGACACCATTTAGTACGAAAGGCTAGCAGATGTCACCAGCCGAATAGATGTGAGCTGCTCAATCTTGATTTTTTGTACAGATAGCAAATATACCAACGAAATCGGTGATTGTAGTCCATACAATAAATTATCAGGGCCAAACGGGCGAAACGACAAGCTTGTTTGCAACGTCTTTTTCGAGTGAGTCTGCTACCAATTCGTGGAATATGAAGCTTAGAACGCTTAGTTTACATGTGCTCGGGAACGACTATAAGATAAAAAGAAGTTCAAGTGGCCTGCGCT
>JADANN010000256.1:0-35000 GCA_018806985.1 Angiostrongylus vasorum
GTTAGTCAATGATATAAGATTTATCAATGATCATTGTATAGGTGAGAGGTGATACAGATCTAGATGAGATATTGAATGATCACAAATAGTAGAAAGGCAATAGGGTTAGCGAAAGGCAGACCTATTTGCATTGGTGATCAAGACACAGACGAGGCCGACTGTAAGACAGCGTTAGTGAGGGCGAGAGGTAGCGGCGTTAGGTGAAGACAGGTGATTTATCAGACGCGGACAACGTGCATCGGCGAGAGGATGATATCAATGTACGATGAGCGGTGATACTGATCGAAGGGCGGTAGGGCAGAAACGGCGTTAGGTGAGTTGAGGCGACTAGGAAAAGAGCGATCATGGTCCGGTACTGGCGATCAAGACACAGACGAGGGCTGCACAGCAGACCTGGGCAGCCAGGTGAGGGGCGAGAGGTAACTGGGCGTTAGGTGAGGGGCTGATAGGTAAGGTAGCGGGCGTTAGGTGACGGGCAGATAGGGTGTGACGGAATGTGATCGTGGGCTGTATACGTGAGCGGTGATATAGACGAAGTGAGATAGCTGACGGGCGTTAGGTGAGGGGCGATAGGTGACGGCGATAAGGTGACGGGCTGTATAGGTGACGGGCGATATAGATGAGGGGCGACAGGTGACGGTGTTAGGTGAATGGGCGATAGGGTAACGGGCGTTAGGGTGAGGGCGATAGGTAGCACGGGCGTTAGGTGAAAGGGCTAACAGGTGACGGGTGACAGTGTGAGCGAGGCGATAGGTGACGGCGGGTTAGGGTGAGGGGCAGATAGGTAACGGGCGAGTGCTTTATGGTGAGGGCGCATAGGGGATGACGGTGAAACAGGCGACTAGCTGGTGCATTGGCGATTGGTGATATAGATGAGGGGGCGACATGGGTGACGGGCGTAGGTGAGGGCGAGAGGTAACGGGCGTTAGGTGAGGGGCGATAGGTAACGGCGTTAGTGAGGGGCGAGAGGTAACGGCGTTAGGTGAGCGGTGACATAGGCGAAGGGCGTTAGGTGAGGGCGCATAGGTGAGGGCGATAGGTGACGGGGCGATAGGTAACGGGCGTTAGGTGAGGGGCGATAGGTAACGGGCGTTAGTGAGGGGGCGACAGGTGACGGGTGCAAAGGTGACGGGCTGTATAGGTGAGAGGTGATATAGATGAGGGGAGATAGCTGACGGGCGTTAGGTGAGAGGGCAATAGGTGGTGGGGTGAAAGGTGACGGGCTGTATTGGTGATTGGTGATATAGATGAGGGGCGACAGGTGACGGGTGTTAGGTGAGGGGCGAGAGGTAACGGGCGTTAGGTGAGGGCGATAGGTAACGGGTAACGGGCGTTAGGTGACGGGCAATAGGGTTGGGTGAAAGGTGAGTGGCTGTATACGTGAGCGGTGATATAGACGAAGGGAGATAGCGTGACGGGGTGTTAGGGTGAGGGGCGATAGGGTAACGAGGGCGTTAGGTGAGGGGCGACAGGTAACGGGCGTTAGGTGAGGGGCGAGAGGTAACGGGCGTTAGGTGAAGGGCGATAGGTAACGGGCGTTAGGTGAGGGGCGATAGGTGACGGCGTTAGGTGAGGGGCGATAGGTGACGGGCGTTAGATGAAGGGCGATAGGTGACGGGCGTTAGGTGAGGGGCGATAGGCAGTGGGCGTTAGGTGATGGGCGATAGGTGACGGCGTTAGTGAGAGGGCGAGGCGACGGGTGTTAGGTGAGGGGCGATAGGCACAGGTGTTAGGTGAGGGGCGATAGGTGACGGGTTAGTGAAAGCAAAGGTGACGGGCTGTCGATTAGGGTGATTGGTGATATAGACGAAGGGAGATAGCTGACAGGGCGTTAGGTGAGGGGCAACAGGGTGAGGGTGAAAGGTGACTGGGCATTGCATTGGTGATTGGTGATATAGATGAGGGGGCGATAGGTGACGGGTGTTAGGTGAGGGGCGAGAGGTAACGGGCGTTAGGTGAGGGGCGAGAGGTAACGGGTAACGATCGTTAGGTGACGGGCAATAGGGTTGGGTGAAAGGTGAGTGGTCTGTATACGTGAGCGGTGATATAGACGAAGGGAGATAGCTGACGGGAGTTAGGGTGAGGGCGATAGGTGACGGGCGTTAGGTGAGGGGCGATAGGTAACGGGCGTTAGGTGAGGGGCGAGAGGTAACGGGCGTTAGGTGAATGGCCATAGGTGACGGGCGTTAGGTGAGGGGCGATAGGTAACGATCGTTAGGTGAGGGGCGATAGGTGATCGACGTTAGGTGAGGGGGCGATAGGTAACGGGCGTTAGGTGAGGGGCGAGAGGTAACGGGCGTTAGGTGAATGGGCGATAGGTGACGGGGACAGTGACGGGTGTTAGGTGAGGGGCGATGAGGCTGAAACGGGAGTAACTGACGGGCGTTAGGTGACAGGGCAACAGGGGTGGGTGAAAGGTGAGTGGACTGTACACGTGAGCGGTGATATAGACGAAGGGAGATAGCTGACGGTGTTAGGTGAGGGGCGATAGGTGACGGGTGTTAGGTGATGGGGCGATAGGTAACGGGCGTATAGGTGAGGGGCGATAGGTGAGCGGGCGTTAGGTGAAGGGGCGATAGGTGACGGGATCAATGTGACGGGCTGTATAGGTGAGAGGTGATATAGACGAAGGGAGATAGCCGATCAGGCGTTAGTGAGAGGCAATAGGGGATGGGTGAAAGGTGACTGGCATTGTATTGGTGATTGGTGATATAGATGAGGGGGCGACAGGTGACGGGTGTTAGGTGAGGGGCGAGAGGTAACGGGCGTTAGGTGAGTGGGCGACAGGTGACGGGACAATGTGATCGGTGAAAGGTGACGTGCAGCATTAGTGAGCGGTGATATAGACGTAGAGGGCGATAGGTGACGGGTGTTAGGTGATGAGCATAGATGACGGCGATAGGTGAGGGGCGATAGGTCATGTTAGGTGAGGGGCGAGAGGTAACGGCGTTAGGTGAGGGGCGATAGGGTAACGGGCTGTTAGGTGAGGGGCGATAGGTAACGGGCGTTAGGTGAGGGGCAATAGGTGACGGGTGAAAGGTGACGGTCTGTATTGGTGATTGGTGATATAGATGAGGGGCGACAGGTGACGGGTGTTAGGTGAGGGGCGAGAGGTAACGGGCGTTAGGTGAGGGGCGAGAGGTAACGGGTAACGGTCGTTAGGTGACGGGCAATAGGGTTGGGTGAAAGGTGAGTGGCTGTATACGTGAGCGGTGATATAGACGAAGGGAGATAGCTGACGGGAGTTAGGTGAGGGCGATAGGTGACGGGCGTTAGGTGAGGGGCGATAGGTAACGGGCGTTAGGTGAGGGGCGATAGGTAACGGCGTTAGGTGAGGGGCGATAGGTGACGGGCGTTAGTGACGGGCGCATAGGTAAGGGCGTATAGGTGAAGGGGCAGATAGGTGACGGGCGTTAGGTGAGTGGGCAGATAGGGTGAGCGGTGATAGGTGACTGGGCGATAGGTGACGGGGTGTTAGATGAGGGGCGACAGGTGACGGGGTGTTAGGTGAGGGGCGAGAGGTAACGGGCGTTAGGTGAGGGGCGATAGGTGACGGGCAATAGTGACGGGCGAAAGGTGACGGGCTGTATAGGTGAGCGGGTGATATAGACGAAGGGAGATAGCTGACGGGCGTTAGGTGAGGGGCAATAGGTGACGGGGTGAAAGGTGACGGGCTGTATTGGTGATTGGTGATATAGATGAGGGGCGACAGGTGACGGGTGTTAGGTGAGGGGCGAGAGGTAACGGGCGTTAGGTGAGGGGCTGATAGGTAGCGGCGTTAGGTGAGTGGCGAGATAGGTGACGGTGTTAAAGGGTGAGGGTACTGACAGGTGAGCTGGCGATAGTGAGGTGAGGGCGATAGGTAACGGGCGTTAGGTGAGGGCAACAGGTGATGGGTGAAAGGTGAGCGGTCTGTATTGATGATTAGGGTGATATAGATGAGGGGCGACAGGTGACGGGTGTTAGGTGAGGGGCGAGAGGTAACGGGCGTTAGGTGAGGGCGAGAGGTAAAGGTAACGGGCGTTAGGTGACGGGGCAATAGGGTTGGGGTGAAAGGTGAGTGGCTGTATACGTGAGCGGTGATATAGACGAAGGGAAGATAGCTGACGGGGGTTAGGTGAGGGCGATAGGTGACGGGTGTTAGGTGAGGGGCGATAGGTAACGGGCGTTAGGTGAGGGGCGAGAGGTAACGGGCAGGCGTTAGGTGAAGGGCGATAGGTGACGGGCGTTAGGTGAGGGGCAATAGGTGACGGGTGAAAAGGTGACAGGTCTGTAGTGGTGATTGGTGATATAGATGAGGGGCGACAGGTGACGGGTGTTAGGTGAGGGGCGAGAGGTAACGGGCGTTAGGTGAGGGGCGATAGGTAACGGACGTTAGGTGAAGGGGCAATAGGTGATGGTGCAAAGGTGAGGGGCTGTATACGTGAGCGGTGATATAGACGAAGGGAGATAGCTGACGGGCGTTAGGTGAGGGCAATAGGGGACGGGTGAAAGGTGACTGGCTGTATTGGTGATTGGTGATATAGATGAGGGGCGACAGGTGACGGGTGTTAGGTGAGGGGCGAGAGGTAACGGGCGTTAGGGTGAGTGGCGATAGGTAAGGGACGGACAAAGGTGACGGGTGAAAGGTGACGGGCTGTATTGGTGAGTGGTGATATAGACGAAGGGCAGATAGGTGACGGGCGTTAGGTGAGGGCAACAGGTGACGGCGTGAAAGGTGACGGTCTGTATTGGTGATCGGTGATATAGACGAGGGGCGATAGCGTGACTGGCGTTAGGGTGAGGGGCGATAGGTAACAGGCGTTAGGTGAGGGCGATAGGTAGCGGGCGTTAGGTGAAGGGGCGACAGGTGACGGTGTTAGGTGAGGGGCGATAGGTAACGGGTGTTAGGTGAGGGGCGATAGGTAACGGGCGTTAGGTGAGGGGCAATAGGTGACGGTGAAAGGTGACGGCCTGTATTGGTGATTGGTGATATAGATGAGGGGCGACAGGTGACGGGTGTTAGGTGAGGGGCGAGAGGTAACGGGCGTTAGGTGAGGGGCGAGAGGTAACGGGCAACGGTCGTTAGGTGACGGGCAATAGGTGTTGGGTGAAAGGTGAGTGGCTGTATACGTGAGCGGTGATATAGACGAAGGGAGATAGCTGACGGGGTGTTAGGTGAGGGGCGATAGGTAACGGGCGTTAGGTGAGGGGGCGATAGGTAACGGGCGTTAGGTGATGGGCGACAGGTAACAGGGGCGTTAGGTGAGGGGCGATAGGTGACGGGCGTTAGGTGAGGGGCGAGAGGTAATGGGTGAACGGGCGTTAGGTGAGGGGCGATAGGTAACGGGCGTTAGGTGAGGGGCTGTAGTAGGTGACGCGGTGATATAGGTGAGGGACGATAGGTGACGGGCGTTAGGTGAGGGCGAAAGGCGATGAGGTGATACGACGGGCGTTAGGTGAAGGGGCGATAGGTAGACGGGCGTTAGGTGAAGGGGCGATAGGTGACGGGTGAAAGGTGACGGGCTGTATAGGTGATTGGTGATATAGACGAAGGGAGATAGCTGACGGGCGTTAGGTGAGGGGCAATAGGGGTGGGTGAAAGGTGACTGGCTGTATTGGTGATTGGTGATATAGATGAGGGGCGACAGGTGACGGGTGTTAGGTGAGGGGCGAGAGGTAACGGGCGTTAGGTGAGGGGCGATAGGTAACGGGCGTTAGGTGAGGGGCAATAGGTGACGGGCGTAGGTGAAAGGTGATAGGCGACGTGCATAGGTGATGGTGTATATGAGCAGTGATAGACGAAGGAGATAGCTGACGGGCGTTAGGTGAGGGGCGATAGGTGACGGGTGAAAGGTGACGGCTGTATTGATGATAGGTGACGATAGATGAGGGGCGACAGGCAGACGGGTGTTAGGTGAGGGGCGATAGGTAACGGGCGTTAGGTGAGGGGCGACGGGTGAAACGGTAACGGGCGTTAGGTGACGGGGCAATAGGCGAAGGGTGAGGTGACGGGCGTTAGGTGAGGGGCGATAGGTGACGGTGTTAGGTGAGGGGCGATAGGTGACTGGCGTTAGGTGAGGGGCGACAGTGACGGCGTTAGGTGAGCGATAGGTGACGGGCGTTAGGTGAGGGCGATAGGTGACGGGCGTTAGGTGAGGGGCGATAGGTAACGGGCGTTAGGTGAGGGGCGATAGGTAACGGGCGTTAGGGTGAAGGGGCGATAGGTGACGGGCGATAGGTGACGGGGCTGTATAGGTGACGTGATATAGGCGAAGGGGAGATAGCTGACGGGCGTTAGGTGAGGGGCAATAGGGGTGGGTGAAAGGTGACTGGCTGTATTGGTGATTGGTGATATAGATGAGGGGCGACAGGTGACGGGTGTTAGGTGAGGGGCGAGAGGTAACGGGCGTTAGGTGAGGGGCGATAGGTAACGGGTGAAACGGGCGTTAGGTGACGGGCAGTATGGGTGATGGGTGATAGGTGACGGGCTGTAGGGGATAGGTGACGGGTGTTAGGTGAGGGGCGAGAGGTAACGGGCGTTAGGTGAGGGGCGATAGGTAACGGGCGTTAGGTGAGGGGGCGATAGGTGACGGTGAAAGGGTGAGTGGCTGTATAGGTGAACGGTGATATAGACGAAGGGAGATAGCTGACGGGCGTTAGGTGAGGGGCAATGCAGGTGAGCGGGTGATAGGTGACGAGCGTAGATGAGGGGCGATAGGTGACGGGCGTTAGGTGAGGGGCGACAGGTGACGGGTGTTAGGTGAGGGGCGATAGGTAACGGGCGTTAGGTGAGGGGCGAGGTAACGGGTAACGGGCGTTAGGTGACGGGGCAATAGGTGACGGGTGAAAGGTGAGTGGCTGTATACGTGAGCGGTGATATAGACGAAGGGAGATAGCTGACGGGCGTTAGGTGAGGGGCGATAGGTAACGGGCGTTAGGTGAGGGGCGATAGGTAACGGGCGTTAGGTGAGGGGCGACAGGTGACGGGTGAAAGGTGATCGGGCTGTATAGGTGAGCGGGTGATATAGACGAAGGGAGATAGCTGACGGGCGTTAGGTGAGGGGCAATAGGGGATGGGTGAAAGGTGACTGGGCTGTATTGGTGATTGGTGATATAGATGAGGGGCGATAGGTGACGGGGTGTTAGGTGAGGGGCGATAGGTAACGGGCGTTAGGTGAGGGCGATAGGTGACGGGACGATGTGACGGTGAAAGGTGACTGGCTAGGTGAGGGGCGATGGTGATATAGATGAGGGGCGACAGGTGACGGGTGTTAGGTGAGGGGCGAGAGGTAACGGGCGTTAGGTGAGGGGCGAGAGGTAACGGGTAACGGGTCGTTAGGTGACGGGCAATAGGGTTGGGTGAAAGGTGAGTGGCTGTATACGTGAGCGGTGATATAGACGAAGGGAGATAGCTGACGGGTGTTAGGTGAGGGCGATAGGTGACGGGCGTTAGGTGAGGGGCGATAGGTAACGGGCGTTAGGTGAGGGGCGAGAGGTAACGGGCGTTAGGTGAATGGGCGATAGGTAACGGGCGTTAGGTGAGGGGCGATAGGTGACAGGGGCAGTGAGCAGGGCTGTATAGGTGAGCGGTGATATAGACGAAGGGAGATAGCTGACGGGCGTTAGGTGAGGGGCGATAGGTGACGGGTGTTAGGTGATGGGGCTGATAGGTGACGGTGATATAGGTGAAGGGGCGATAGGTGACGGGCGTTAGGTGAGGGCAATAGGTGACGGGTGAAAGGTGAGTGGCTGTATAGGTGAGCGGTGATATAGACGAAGGGAGATAGCTGACGGGCGTTAGGTGAGGGGCAATAGGGGATGGGTGAAAGGTGACTGGCTGTATTGGTGATTGGTGATATAGATGAGGGGCGACAGGTGACGGGTGTTAGGTGAGGGGCGAGAGGTAACGGGCGTTAGGTGAGGGGCGATAGGTGACGGGGCGTTAGGTGAGGGGCGATAGGTGACGGGTGTAAAGGTGACGGGGCTGTATAGGTGATTGGTGATATAGACGAGGGGAGATAGCTGACGGGCGTTAGGTGAGGGGCAATAGGGGATGGGTGAAAGGTGACTGGCTGTATTGGTGATTGGTGATATAGATGAGGGGCGACAGGTGACGGGTGTTAGGTGAGGGGCGAGAGGTAACGGGCGTTAGGTGAGGGGCGAGAGGTAACGGGTAACGGGCGTTAGGTGACGGGCAATAGGGTTGGGGTGAAAGGTGAGTGGCTGTATACGTGAGCGGTGATATAGACGAAGGGGAAGATAGCTGACGGGTGTTAGGTGAGGGCGATAGGTGACCGGGCGTTAGGTGAGGGGCGATAGGTAACGGGCGTTAGGTGAGGGGCGACAGGTAACGGGCGTTAGGTGAGGGGCGATAGGTAACGGGCGTTAGGTGAGGGGCGATAGGTAACGGGCGTTAGGTGAGGGGCCGATAGGTAACGGGCGTTAGGTGAGGGGCGAGAGGTAACGGCAGGGCGTTAGGTGACGGGGCAATAGGTGATGGGTGAAAGGTGAGTGGCTGTATACGTGAGCGGTGATATAGACGAAGGGAGATAGCTGACGGGTGTTAGGTGAGGGCGATGAGGGTGACACGGCGTTAGAGTGATGAGGGCGATAGGTGACGGGCGTTAGGTGAGGGGCGAGAGGTAACGGGCGTTAGGTGAAGGGCGATAGGTGACGGGGCGTTAGGTGAGGGGCAATAGGTGACGGGTGAAAGGTGACGGGCTGTATTGGTGATTGGTGATATAGACGAAGGGAGATAGCTGACGGGCGTTAGGTGAGGGGCAATAGGTGACGGGTGAAAGGTGACGGGCTGTATAGGTGAGCGGTGATATAGACGAAGGGAGATAGCTGACGGGCGTTAGGTGAGGGGCAACAGGGGATGGGTGAAAGGTGACTGGGCTGTATAGGTGATTGGTGATATAGACGAAGGGAGATAGCTGACGGGTGTTAGGTGAGGGGCGATAGGTGACGGGGCGTAGAGGTGAGCGGTGACGGTGAGTGGTGATATGACGGTGAGGGGCGATAGGTGACGGGCGTTAGGTGAGGGGCGATAGGTAACGGGCGTTAGGTGAGGGGCGATAGGTAACGGGCGTTAGGTGAGGGGCGATAGGTAACGGGCGTTAGGTGAGGGGCGATAGGTAACGGGCGTTAGGTGAGGGGCGATAGGTAACAGGGCGTTAGGTGAGGGGCAATAGGTGACGGGTGAAAGGTGACGGCCTGTATTGGTGATTGGTGATATAGATGAGGGGCGACAGGTGACGGGTGTTAGGTGAGGGGGCGAGAGGTAACGGGCGTTAGGTGAGGGGCGAGAGGTAACGGGTAACGGTCGTTAGGTGACGGGCAATAGGGTGTCGGGTGAAAGGTGAGTGGCTGTATACGTGAGCGGTGATATAGACGAAGGGGAGATAGCTGACGGGAGTTAGGTGAGGGCGATAGGTGACGGGCGTTAGGTGAGGGGGCGATAGGTAACGGGCGTTAGGTGAATGGCGATAGGTGACGGTGCGTTAGGTGAGGGGCGATAGGTAGACGAGGGCGATGTAGGTGAAGGGGCTGATAGGTGACGGGCGTTAGGGTGAGGGGCGATAAGCTGACGGGTGTTAGGTGAGGGGCGATAGGTAACGGGCGTTAGGTGAGGGGCGATAGGTAACGGGCGTTAGGTGAGGGGCGATAGGTGACGGGACAATGTGACGGGGCTGTATAGGTGAGCGGTGATATAGACGAAGGGAGATAGCTGACGGGCGTTAGGTGAGAGGGCGATAGGTGACGGGTGTTAGGTGACGGGCTGATAGGTAACGGGCGATTTAGGTGAGGGGCGACAGGTGACGGGTGTTAGGTGAGGGGCGATGAGGTAACGGGCGTTAGGTGACGGGGCAATAGGTGACGGGTGAAAGGTGACGGGCTGTATTGGTGAGCGGTGATATAGACGAAGGGCGATAGGTGACGGGTGTTAGGTGAGGGGGCAATAGGTGACGGGCGATAGGTGACGGGCGTTAGGTGAGTGGGCGATATAGATGAGGGGACGATAGGTGACGGGCGTTAGGTGAGAGGGCAATAGGTAGACGGGTGCAAAGGTGAGAGCTGTATAGGTGAGCGGTGATATAGATGAAGGGGCGACAGGTGACGGGTGTTAGGTGAGGGCGATAGGTAACGGCGTTAGGTGAGGGGGCGATAGGTAACGGGCGTTAGGTGAGGGGCGACAGGTGACGGGCTGTTAGGTGAGGGGCGAGAGGTAACGGGCGTTAGGTGAGGGGCGATAGGTAACGGGCGTTAGGTGACGGGCAATAGGTGACGGGTGAAAGGTGACGGGCTGTATAGGTGAGCGGGTGATATAGACGAAGGGAGATAGGTGACGGGTGTTAGGTGAGAGGGCGATAGGGTGACGGGCGTATAGGTGAGTGGCTGTATTGGTGACTGGTGATATAGATGAAGGGGCGACAGGTGACGGGCGTTAGGTGAGGGGCGATAGGTAACGGGCGTTAGGTGAGGGGCGAGAGGTAGGTAACGGGCGTTAGGTGACGGGGCAATAGGGTGACGGGTGAAAGGTGAGTGGCTGTATAGGTGAGCGGTGATATAGACGAAGGGAGATAGGTGACGGGATGTTAGGTGAGGGGCGATAGGTGACGGGCGTTAGGTGAGGGGCGATAGGTGACGGGCGTTAGGGTGAGGGGCGATAGGTGACGTGGGTGTATAGGTGAGGGGCGATAGGTGACGGGCGTTAGGTGAGGGCGATAGGTGACGGGCGATAGGTGACGGGGCGTATAGGTGAGGGGCGATAGGTAACGGGCGTTAGGTGAGGGCGCACAGGTGACGGGCTGTTAGGTGAGGTAAAGCGAGGGGATAGGTAACTGGGCGTTAGGTGAGGGGCGATAGGTGACGGGGCGATAGGTGACGGGCTGTGATTGGTGATTGGTGATATAGATGAGGGCGACAGGTGACGGGCGTTAGGTGAGGGGCGAGAGGTAACGGGCGTTAGGTGAGGGCGAGAGGTAACGGGTAACGGGCGTTAGGTGACGGGGCAATAGGGTTGGGTGAAAGGTGAGTGGCTGTATACGTGAGCGGTGATATAGACGAAGGGGAGATAGCTGACGGGCGTTAGGTGAGGGGCGATAGGTGACGGGCGTTAGGGTGATGGGGGCGATAGGTAACGGGCGTTAGGTGAGGGGCGATAGGTAACGGGCGTTAGGTGAGGGCGATAGGTGACGGGCGTTAGGTGAAGGGGCGACAGGTGACGGGTGTTAGGTGAGGGCGAGATAGGGTAACGGGTGTTAGGGTGAAGGGCGATAGGGGACGGGCGTTAGGTGAGGGCGATAGGTGACGGGTGATAGGTGAGTGGACTGTATAGGTGAGCGGTGATATAGACGAAGGGAGATAGCTGACGGGCGTTAGGTGAGGGGCAATAGGGATGGGTGAAAGGTGACAGGCTGTATAGGTGACTGATGAGGGCGATAGGTGACGGGCGTTAGGTGAGGGCGATAGGTGACGGGCGTTAGGTGAGGGCGACAGGTAACGGGCGTTAGGTGAGGGGCGATAGGTAACGGGCGTTAGGTGAAGGGGCAGATAGGTGACGGGAGCATTTAGGTGACGGGCAATAGGTGACGGCGTTAGGTGAGGGGCGATAGGTAACGGGCGTTAGGTGAGGGGAGATAGCGTAACGGGCGTTAGGTGAGGGGCAATAGGGGTGGGTGAAAGGTGACTGGCTGTATTGGTGATTGGTGATATAGATGAGGGCGACAGGTGACGGGTGTTAGGTGAGGGGCGAGAGGTAACGGGCGTTAGGTGAGGGCGACAGGTAACGGGGGACAGGCGTTAGGTGAGGGGCAATAGGTGACGGGTGAAAGGTGAGGGGCTGTATAGGTGAGCGGTGATATAGACGAAGGGAGATAGCTGACGGGTGTTAGGTGAGGGGCGATAGGTAACGGGCGTTAGGTGAGGGCGATAGGTAACGGGCGTTAGGTGAGGGGCAATGAGGTGACGGGCGAAAGGTGACGGGCTGTATTGGTGATTGGTGATATAGATGAGGGGCGACAGGTGACGGGTGTTAGGTGAGGGGCGATGAGGTAACGGGCGTTAGGTGAGGGGCGAGAGGTAACGGTGACGGGCGTTAGGTGAGCGGGCAATAGGTGATATGGGTGATAAGGTGAGTGGGCTGTAGTACGTGAGCGGTGATATAGACGAGGGGACGATAGCTGACGGGCGTTAGGTGAGGGGCGATAGGTGACGGGCGTTAGGTGAGGGGCGATAGGTAACGGGCGTTAGGTGAGGGCGAGAGGTAACGGGCGTTAGGTGAAGGGCCATAGGTAACGGGCGTTAGGTGAGGGGCAGTAGGTGACGGGGTGAAAGGTGAGTGGCTGTATAGGTGAGCGGTGATATAGACGAAGGGAGATAGCTGACGGGCGTTAGGTGAGGGCGATAGGTGACGGAGTGTTAGGTGAGGGGCGATAGGTAACGGGCGTTAGGTGAGGGGCGATAGGTAACGGGCGTTAGGTGAGGGCGATAGGTGATCAGGTGACAAAGGTGACGGGCTGTATTGGTGAGAGGTGATATAGACGAAGGGAGATAGCTGACGGGCGTTAGGTGAGGGGCAATAGGGTGATGGGTGAAAGGTGACTGGGCTGTATTGGTGATTGGTGATATAGATGAGGGGGCGACAGGTGACGGGTGTTAGGTGAGGGGCGAGAGGTAACGGGTGTTAGGTGAGGGGCGATAGGTAGCGGGCGTTAGGTGAGGGGCAATAGGTGACGGGTGTATAGGTGAGCGGGCTGCATAGGTGAGCAGGGTGATATAGGCGAGGGGCGATAGGTGAACGGGCGTTAGGTGAGGGGCAATAGGTGACGGGTGAAAGGTGACGGGTCTGTATTGGTGATTGGTGATATAGATGAGGGGCGACAGGTGACGGGTGTTAGGTGAGGGGCGAGAGGTAACGGGCGTTAGGTGAGGGGCGAGGTAACGGGTAACGGGTCGTTAGGTGACGGGCAATAGGGTTGGGGTGAAAGGTGAGTGGCTGTATACGTGAGCGGTGATATAGACGAAGGGAGATAGCTGACGGGCGTTAGGTGAGGGGCGATAGGTGACGGGCGTTAGGTGAGGGGCGATAGGTAACGGGCGTTAGGTGAGGGGCGATAGGTGACGGGCGTTAGGTGAGGGGCGATAGGTGACAGGGCGTTAGGTGAGGGGCGATAGGTAACGGGCGTTAGGGTGAGGGGCGATAGGTAACGGGCGTTAGGTGAGGGGCGAGAGGTAACGGGTAACGGGCGTTAGGGTGACAGGGCAATAGGGTTGGGTGAAAGGTGAGTGGCTGTATACGTGAGCGGTGATATAGACGAAGGGAGATAGCTGACGGGTGTTAGGTGAGGGCGATAGGTGACGGGTGTTAGGTGATGGGGCGATAGGTAACGGGCGTTAGGTGAGGGAAGGGGCGATAGGTAGCGGGCGTTAGGTGAAGGGGCGATAGGTGACGGGACAATGTGACGGGCTGTATAGGTGAGAGGTGATATAGACGAAGGGAGATAGCTGACGGGCGTTAGGTGAGAGGGCAATAGGTGACGGGTGAAAGGTGACGGGCTGTATTGGTGATTGGTGATATAGACGAGGGGAGATAGCTGACGGGCGTTAGGTGAGGGGCAGATACGGGTGACGGGTGAAAGGTGACGGGCTGTATGGGTATGAGCGGTGATATAGACGAAGGGGAGATAGCTGACGGGCGTTAGGTGAGGGCAATAGGTGACGGGTGAAAGGTGACGGGCTGTATTGGTGATTGGTGATATAGATGAGGGGCGACAGGTGACGGGTGTTAGGTGAGGGGCGATAGGTAACGGGCGTTAGGTGAGGGGCGATAGGTAACGGGCCGTTAGGTGAAGGGCTACAGGTGACGGGTGTTAGGTGAGGGGCGATAGGTAACGGGTGTTAGGTGAGGGGCGATAGGTAACGGGCGTTAGGTGAGGGGCAATAGGTGACGGGTGAAAGGTGACGGGCTGTATTGGTGATTGGTGATATAGATGAGGGGCGACAGGTGACGGGTGTTAGGTGAGGGGCGAGAGGTAACGGGCGTTAGGTGAGGGGCGAGAGGTAACGGGTAACGGGTCGTTAGGTGACGGGCAATAGGGTTGGGTGAAAGGTGAGTGGCTGTATACGTGAGCGGTGATATAGACGAAGGGAGATAGCTGACGGGAGTTAGGTGAGGGGCGATAGGTGACGGGCGTTAGGTGAGGGGCGATAGGTAACGGGCGTTAGGGTGAATGGGCGATAGGTAACGGGATAGGTGAGGGCGATAGGTAACGGGCGTTAGGTGAATGGGCGACAGGTGACGGGCGTTAGGTGAGGGCGATAGGTGACGGGAGAAAGGTGAGTGGCTGTATACGTGAGCGGTGATATAGACGAAGGGAGATAGCTGACGGGTGTTAGGTGAGGGGCGATAGGTGACGGGTGTTAGGTGATGGGCGATAGGTAACGGGCGTTAGGTGAGGGGCGATAGGTAGCGGGCGTTAGGTGAAGGGCGATAGGTGACGGGACAATGTGACGGGCTGTATAGGTGAGAGGTGATATAGACGAAGGGAGATAGCTGACGGGCGTTAGGTGAAAGGGCAATAGGGGTGGGTGAAAGGTGACTGGCTGTATTGGTGATTGGTGATATAGATGAGGGGCGACAGGTGACGGGTGTTAGGTGAGGGGCGAGAGGTAACGGGCGTTAGGTGAGTGGCGACAGGTGACGGGACAATGTGACGGGTGAAAGGTGACGGGCTGTATTGGTGAGCGGGCGATATAGACGTAGGTGACGGCGTTAGGTGAGGGGCGATAGGTGACGGGTGAAAGGTGACGGGCCTGTATGGTGAGGGGTGATTAGACTGAGATGAGGGCGATAGGTGACGGGTGTTAGGTGAGGGGCGATAGGTAACGGGCGTTAGGTGAGGGGCGATAGGTAACGGGCGTTAGGTGAAGGGGCGATAGGTGACGAAAGGTGACGGGCTATAGGTGAGTGGCGATAGCTGGAGCGTGAGGTGATAGGCGAGCATAGGGTGATGGGTGATAGGTGACTGGCGATAGGTGAGGGGCGATTGGTGACGGGTGTTAGATGAGGGGCGAGAGGTAACGGGCGTTAGGTGAGGGGCGAGAGGTAACGGGTAACGGTGCGTTAGGTGACGGGGCAATAGGGTTGGGGTGAAAGGTGACGGGCTGTATACGTGAGCGGTGATATAGACGAAGGGAGATAGCTGACGGGTGTTAGGGTGAGGGGCGATAGGTGACGGGCGTTAGGTGAGGGGCGATAGGTAACGGGCGTTAGGTGAGGGCGAGAGGTAACGGGCGTTAGGTGAAGGGCGATAGGTGACGGCGTTAGGTGAGGGCGATAGGTAACGGGCGTTAGGTGAGGGGCGATAGGTAACGGGCGTTAGGTGAGGGGCGATAGGTAACGCGGCGTTAGGTGAGGGGCAGATAGCAGGGTAACGGGCGTTAGGTGAGGGGCAATAGGTGACGGGTGAAAGGTGACGGGCTGTATTGGTGATTGGTGATATAGATGAGAGGGCGACAGGTGACGGGTGTTAGGTGAGGGGCGAGAGGTAACGGGCGTTAGGTGAGGGGCGAGAGGTAACGGGTAACGGGCGTTAGGTGACGGGCAATAGGGTTGGGTGAAAGGTGAGTGGCTGTATACGTGAGCGGTGATATAGACGAAGGGAGATAGCTGACGGGAGTTAGGTGAGGGCGATAGGTGACGGGCGTTAGGTGAGGGGCGATAGGTAACGGGCGTTAGGTGAGTGGCGATAGGTAACGGGCGTTAGGTGAGGGGCGAGTAGGTGACGGGCGTTAGGTGACGGGGCGATAGGTAACGGGCGTTAGGGTGAGGGGCGATGAGGTGAAAGTGTGGCTGTATACGTGAGCGGTGATATAGACGAAGGGAGATAGCTGACGGGCGTTAGGTGAGGGGCGATAGGTGACGGGTGTTAGGTGATGGGGCGATAGGTAACGGGCGTTAGGTGAGGGGCGAGAGGTAACGGGCGTTAGGTGAAGGGCGATAGGTGACGGGACAATGTGACGGGCTGTATAGGTGAGAGGTGATATAGACGAAGGGAGATAGCTGACGGGCGTTAGGTGAGAGGCAATAGGGGATGGGGTGAAAGGTGACTGGCTGTATTGGTGATTGGTGATATAGATGAGGGGGCGACAGGTGACGGGTGTTAGGTGAGGGGCGAGAGGTAACGGGCGTTAGGTGAGTGGCGACAGGTGACGGGACAATAGGTGACGGTGAAAGGTGACGGGCTGTATTGGTGAGCGGTGATATAGACGAAGGGGACGGTAGGTGACGGCGTTAGGTGAGGGGCAATAGGTGACGGGCGAAAAGGCGACGGTCTGTATTGGTGATTGGTGATATAGATGAGGGGCGACAGGTGACGGGTGTTAGGTGAGGGGGCGATAGGTAACGGGTGTTAGGGTGAGGGGCGATAGGTAGCGGGCCGTTAGGTGAAAGGGCGACAGGTGACGGGTGTTAGGTGAGGGCGATAGGTAACGGGTGTTAGGTGAGGGGGCGATAGGTAACGGGCGTTAGGTGAGGGCAATAGGTGACGGGTGAAAGGTGACGGGCTGTATTGGTGATTGGTGATATAGATGAGGGGCGACAGGTGACGGGTGTTAGGTGAGGGGCGAGAGGTAACGGGCGTTAGGTGAGGGGCGAGAGGTAACGGGTAACGGTCGTTAGGTGACGGGCAATAGGGTTGGGTGAAAGGTGAGTGGCTGTATACGTGAGCGGTGATATAGACGAAGGGAGATAGCTGACGGGAGTTAGGTGAGGGCGATAGGTGACGGGCGTTAGGTGAGGGGCGATAGGTAACGGGCGTTAGGTGAGGGGCGATAGGTAACGGGCGTTAGGTGAGTGGGCGATAGGTAACGGGCGTTAGGTGAGGGGCGAGAGGTAACGGGTAACGGGCGTTAGGTGACAGGGCAATAGGGGTTGGGTGAAAGGTGAGTGGCTGTATACGTGAGCGGTGATATGGACGAGGGCGATAGCTGACGGGTGTTAGGTGAGGGGCGATAGGGTGACGGGCGTTAGGTGAGGGGCGACAGGTAACGGGCGTTAGGGTGAAAGGGTGACGGGCTGTATTGGTGAGCGGTGATAGACGAAGGGCGTTAGGTGAGGGGTGATAGGTGACGGGCGATAGGTGACGGGCGATAGGTGACGGGTGTTAGGTGAGGGCGATAGGTGACGGGCGTTAGGTGAGGGGCGATAGGTAACGGGTGTTAGGTGAGGGGCGATAGGTAACGGCGCGTTAGGTGAGCAGGCTGCATAGGTGAGCGGGTGATATAGGTGAGGGGCGATAGGTGACGGGTGTTAGGTGAGGGGCGATAGGTGACGGGCGTTAGGTGAGGGGCTGATAGGTGACGGGTGTTAGGTGAGGGGCGATAGGTAACGGGCGTTAGGTGAGGGGCGATAGGTAACGGTCGTTAGGTGACGGGCGATAGGTGACGGGACAAAGGTGACGGGCTGTATAGGTGAGAGGTGATATAGACGAAGGGAGATAGCTGACGGGCGTTAGGTGAAAGGGGCAATAGGTGGGTGGGTGAAAGGTGACTGGCTGTATTGGTGATTGAGTGATATAGATGAGGGGCGACAGGTGACGGGTGTTAGGTGAGGGGCGAGAGGTAACGGGCGTTAGGTGAGGGGCGATAGGTAACGGGTAACGGGCGTTAGGTGACGGGGCAATAGGTGACGGGTGAAAGGTGACGTGGCTGTATAGGTGAGCGGTGATATAGACGAAGGGCGGTAGGTGACGGGTGTTAGGTGAGGGGCGATAGGTAACGGGCGAAAAGCGACGGTCTGTATTGGTGATTGGTGATATAGATGAGGGGCGACAGGTGACGGGTGTTAGGTGAGGGGCGATAGGTAACGGGTGTTAGGTGAGGGGCGATAGGTAGCGGCCGTTAGGGTGAAAGGGCCACAGGTGACGGGTGTTAGGTGAGGGGCGATAGGTAACGGGCGTTAGGTGAGGGGCGATAGGTGACTGGGTGAGCAAAGGTGACGGGCTGTATTGGTGATTGGTGATATAGCCGAAGGGAGATTGCTGACAGGCGTTAGGTGAGGGGCAATAAGGGGTGGGTGAAAGGTGACTGGCTGTATTGGTGATTGGTGATATAGATGAGGGGCGACAGGTGACGGGTGTTAGGTGAGGGGCGAGAGGTAACGGGCGTTAGGGTGAGGGGCGAGAGGTAACGGGTAACGGTCGTTAGGTGACGGGCAATAGGGTTGGGTGAAAGGTGAGTGGCTGTATACGTGAGCGGTGATATAGACGAAGGGAGATAGCTGACGGGAGTTAGGTGAGGGCGATAGGTGACGGGCGTTAGGTGAGGGGCGATAGGTAACGGGCGTTAGGTGAGGGGCGAGAGGTAACGGGCGTTAGGTGAATGGCCATAGGTGAAGGGCGTTAGGTGAGGGGCGATAGGTAACGGGCGTTAGGTGAGGGGCGATAGGTAACGGGCGTTAGGTGAGGGGCGAGAGGTAACGGGCGTTAGGTGAGGGGCGAGAGGTAACGGGCGTTAGGTGAATGGCCATAGGTAACGGGCGTTAGGTGAGGGGCGAGAGGTAACGGGTAACGGGCGTTAGGTGACAGGGAATAGGGTTGGGTGAAAGGTGAGTGGCTGTATACGTGAGCGGTGATATGGACGAAGGGAGATAGCTGACGGGTGTTAGGTGAGGGCGATAAGTGACGGGTGTTAGGTGATGGGCGATAGGTAACGGGCGTTAGGTGAGGGGGCGATAGGTAGCGGGCGTTAGGTGAAGGGCGATAGGTGACGGGACAATGTGACGGGCTGTATAGGTGAGAGGTGATATAGACGAAGGGAGATAGCTGACGGGCGTTAGGTGAAAGGCAATAGGGGTGGGTGAAAGGTGACTGGCTGTATTGGTGATTGGTGATATAGATGAGGGGCGACAGGTGACGGGTGTTAGGTGAGGGGCGAGAGGTAACGGGCGTTAGGTGAGTGGCGACAGGTGACGGGACAATGTGACGGGTGAAAGGTGACGGGCTGTATTGGTGAGCGGTGATATAGACGAAGGGCGGTAGGTGACGGGTGTTAGGTGAGGGCAATAGGTGACGGGCGAAAAGCGACGGTCTGTATTGGTGATTGGTGATATAGATGAGGGGCGACAGGTGACGGGTGTTAGGTGAGGGGCGATAGGTAACGGGTGTTAGGTGAGGGGCGATAGGTAGCGGGCCGTTAGGTGAAAGGGCCACAGGTGACGGGTGTTAGGTGAGGGGCGATAGGTAACGGGCGTTAGGTGAGGGGCGATAGGTAACGGGCGTTAGGTGAGGGGCGATGAGGTAACGGGCGATAGGTGAGGGGCGATAGGTGACGGGCGTTAGGTGAGGGGCGAGAGGTAACGGGCGTTAGGTGAAGGGGCGAGAGGTAACGGGTAACGGGCGTTAGGTGAGGGGCAATAGGTGATGGGTGAAAGGTGAGTGGCTGTATACGTGAGCGGTGATATAGACGAAGGGAGATAGCTGACGGGTGTTAGGTGAGGGGCGATAGGTGACGGGTGTTAGGTGATGGGGCGATAGGTAACGGGCGTTAGGTGAGGGGCGATAGGTAACGGGCGTTAGGTGAAGGGGCGATAGGTGACGGGCAATAGGGTGACGGGCTGTATAGGTGAGAGGTGATATAGACGAAGGGAGATAGCTGACGGGCGTTAGGTGAAAGGGGCAATAGGGGATGGGTGAAAGGTGACTGGCTGTATTGGTGATTGGTGATATAGATGAGGGGCGACAGGTGACGGGTGTTAGGTGAGGGGCGAGAGGTAACGGGCGTTAGGTGAGGGGCGATAGGTGACGGGACGTATAGGTGAGGGGCGATAGGTGACGGGCTGTATAGGTGATGGGCTATAGGTGATGGGGCGTTAGGTGAAGGGGCGATAGGTGACGGGTGTTAGGTGAGGGGCGAGAGGTAACGGGCGTTAGGTGAGTGGGCGATAGGTGACGGGACAATAGTGACGGGTGAAAGGTAGACGGCCTGTATTGGTGATTGGTGATATAGATGAGGGGGCGACAGGTGACGGGTGTTAGGTGAGGGGCGAGAGGTAACGGGCGTTAGGTGAGGGGCGAGAGGTAACGGGTAACGGTCGTTAGGTGACGGGCAATAGGGTTGGGTGAAAGGTGAGTGGCTGTATACGTGAGCGGTGATATAGACGAAGGGAGATAGCTGACGGGTGTTAGGTGAGGGCGATAGGTGACGGGCGTTAGGTGAGGGGCGATAGGTAACGGGCGTTAGGTGAGGGGCGATAGGTAACGGGCGTTAGGTGAAGGGGCGATAGGTGACGGGGCAATAGGTGACGGGCTGTATAGGTGAGCGGGCGATATAGACGAAGGGAGATAGGTGACGGGCGTTAGGTGAGGGGCAATAGGTGACGGGTGAAAGGTGACGGGCTGTATAGGTGAGCGGTGATATAGACGAAGGGGCGACAGGTGACGGGTGTTAGGTGAGGGGCGATAGGTAACGGGCGTTAGGTGAGTGGCAGGGATAGGTGAGCGGTGACAGGGCAGATGATGGGGCGATAGGTGACGGTGTTAGGGTGAGGGGCGATAGGTGACGGGCGTTAGGTGAGGGGCGATAGGTGACGGGCGTTAGGTGAGGGGCGATAGGTAACGGGCGTTAGGTGAGGGGCGATAGGTGACGGTGAAAAGTGACGGGCTGTATAGGTGATTGGTGATATAGATGAGGGGCGACAGGTGACGGGCGTTAGGGTGAGGGGCGAGAGGTAACGGGCGTTAGGTGAGGGGGCGATAGGTAACGGGCGTTAGGTGACGGGCAATAGGTGACGGGTGAAAGGTGAGGGGCTGTATAGGTGAGCGGTGATATAGACGAAGGGAGATAGCTGACGGGCGTTAGGTGAGGGCAATAGGTGACGGGCGTTAGGTGACGGGGCTGTATTGGTGATTGGTGATATAGATGAGGGGCGACAGGTGACGGGCGTTAGGTGAGGGGCGAGAGGTAACGGGCGTTAGGTGAGGGGCGATAGGTGACGGGCGTGTAGGTGAGGGGCGATAGGTGACGGGCGTATAGATGAGGGGCGATAGGTGACGGGCGTTAGGTGAGGGGCGATAGGTGACGGGCGTTAGGTGAGGGGCGATAGGTAACGGGCGTTAGGTGAGGGGCGAGAGGTAACGGGTAACGGGCGTTAGGTGACGGGCGATAGGTGATGGGTGAAAGGTGAGTGGGTCTGTATAGGTGAGCGGTGATATAGATGAAGGGGCGACAGGTGACGGGTGTTAGGTGAGGGGCGATAGGTAACGGGCGTTAGGTGAGGGGCGATAGGTAACGGGCGTTAGGTGAGGGGCGATAGGTGACGGGGCGATAGATGAGTGGCGATAGGTGACGGGCGTTAGGTGAGGGGCGATAGGTGACGGGCGTTAGGTGAGGGCGAGAGGTAACGGGCGTTAGGTGAAGGGGCGATAGGTGACGGGCGTTAGGTGAAAGGGGCGATAGGTGACGGGTGAAAGGTGAGTGGCTGTATACGTGAGCGGTGATATAGACGAAGGGGAGATAGCTGACGGGTGTTAGGTGAGGGCGAGTGGGCGATAGGTGACGGGTGTTAGGTGATGGGGCGATAGGTAACGGGCGTTAGGTGAGGGGCGATAGGTAGCGGGCGTTAGGTGAAGGGCGATAGGTGACGGGACAATGTGACGGGCTGTATAGGTGAGAGGTGATATAGACGAAGGGAGATAGCTGACGGGCGTTAGGTGAAAGGGCAATAGGGGATGGGTGAAAGGTGACTGGCTGTATTGGTGATTGGTGATATAGATGAGGGGCGACAGGTGACGGGTGTTAGGTGAGGGGCGAGAGGTAACGGGCGTTAGGTGAGGGGCGATAGGTGACGGGACAGTAGTGACGGGTGAAAGGTGACGGGCTGTATAGGTGAGCGGTGATATAGACGAAGGGGCGATAGGTGACGGGCGTTAGGTGAGGGGCAATAGGTGACGGGCGAAAAGCGACGGTCTGTATTGGTGATTGGTGATATAGATGAGGGGCGACAGGTGACGGGTGTTAGGTGAGGGGCGATAGGTAACGGGTGTTAGGTGAGGGGCGATAGGTAGCGGCCGTTAGGTGAAAGGCCACAGGTGACGGGTGTTAGGTGAGGGGCGATAGGTAACGGGCGTTAGGTGAGGGGCAATAGGTGACGGGTGAAAGGTGACGGGCTGTATTGGTGATTGGTGATATAGACGAAGGGAGATAGCTGACGGGCGTTAGGTGAGGGGCAATAGGGGATGGGTGAAAGGTGACTGGCTGTATTGGTGATTGGTGATATAGATGAGGGGCGACAGGTGACGGGTGTTAGGTGAGGGGCGAGAGGTAACGGGCGTTAGGTGAGGGGCGAGAGGTAACGGGTAACGGGCGTTAGGTGACGGGCAATAGGGTTGGGTGAAAGGTGAGTGGCTGTATACGTGAGCGGTGATATAGACGAAGGGAGATAGCTGACGGGTGTTAGGTGAGGGCGATAGGTGACGGGCGTTAGGTGAGGGGCGATAGGTAACGGGCGTTAGGTGAGGGGCGATAGGTAACGGGCGTTAGGTGAGGGGCGATAGGTAACGGGCGTTAGGTGAATGGGCCATAGGTAACGGGCGTTAGGTGAGGGGCGAGAGGTAACGGGTAACGGGCGTTAGGTGACAGGGGAATAGGGTTGGGTGAAAGGTGAGTGGCTGTATACGTGAGCGGTGATATGGACGAAGGGAGATAGCTGACGGGTGTTAGGTGAGGGCGATAAGTGACGGGTGTTAGGTGATGGGCGATAGGTAACGGGCGTTAGGTGAGGGGCGATAGGTAGCGGGCGTTAGGTGAAGGGCGATAGGTGACGGGACAATGTGACGGGCTGTATAGGTGAGAGGTGATATAGACGAAGGGAGATAGCTGACGGGCGTTAGGTGAAAGGGCAATAGGGGATGGGTGAAAGGTGACTGGCTGTATTGGTGATTGGTGATATAGATGAGGGGCGACAGGTGACGGGTGTTAGGTGAGGGGCGAGAGGTAACGGGCGTTAGGTGAGTGGCGACAGGTGACGGGACAATGTGACGGGTGAAAGGTGACGGGCTGTATTGGTGAGCGGTGATATAGACGAAGGGCGGTAGGTGACGGGTGTTAGGTGAGGGCAATAGGTGACGGGTGAAAAGCGACGGTCTGTATTGGTGATTGGTGATATAGATGAGGGGCGACAGGTGACGGGTGTTAGGTGAGGGGCGAGAGGTAACGGGCGTTAGGTGAGGGGCGATAGGGTAACGGGCGTTAGGTGAGGGCAATAGGGGTGGGGTGAAAGGTGAGTGCGTAGTGAGCGGTGATATAGACGAGGGGAGATAGCTGACGGGTGTTAGGTGAGGGGCGATAGGTGACGGGCGTTAGGTGAGGGGCGATAGGTAACGGGCGTTAGGTGAGGGGCGAGAGGTAACGGGCGTTAGGTGAGGGGCGATAGGTAACGGCGAAAAGGTGACGGGTCTGTATTGGTGATTGGTGATATAGACGAGAGGGGCAGATAGCGTGACGGGCGTTAGGTGAGGGGCAATAGGTGACGGGCGAAAAGGTGACTGGTCTGTATTGGTGATTGGTGATATAGATGAGGGGCGACAGGTGACAGGTGACGGGTGTTAGGTGAGGGGCGAGAGGTAACGGGCGTTAGGTGAGGGGGCGATAGGTAGCGGGCGTTAGGTGAAAGGGCCACAGGTGACGGGTGTTAGGTGAGGGGCGATAGGTAACGGCGTTAGGTGAGGGCGATGGGGTGACGGGCTGTATAGGTGATAGGTGATATAGCCGAAGGGAGATTTCGACAGGGCGTTAGGTGAGGGGCAATAGGGGTGGGTGAAAGGTGACTGGCTGTATTGGTGATTGGTGATATAGATGAGGGGCGACAGGTGACGGGTGTTAGGTGAGGGGCGATAGGTAACGGGCGTTAGGTGAGGGGCGAGAGGTAACGGGTAACGGTCGTTAGGTGACGGGCAATAGGGGATGGGTGAAAGGTGAGTGGCTGTATACGTGAGCGGTGATATAGACGAAGGGAGATAGGTGACGGGCGTTAGGTGAGGGGCGATAGGTGACGGGCGTTAGGTGAGGGGCGATAGGTAACGGGCGTTAGGTGAGGGGCGAGAGGTAACGGGCGTTAGGTGAATGGCCATAGGTGACGGGCGTTAGGTGAGGGGCGAGATAGGTAACGGGCGTTAGGTGAGGGGCGATGAGGTAACGGGTGTTAGGTGAGTGGCGCGATGGGAGGTGACGGGTGTTAGGTGAGGGGCGATAGGTGACGGGTGTTAGGTGAAGGGGCGATAGGTAACGGGCGTTAGGTGAGGGGCGATAGGTGACAGGGACGATGTGACAAGGTGACGGGCTGTATAGGTGAGAGGTGATATAGACGAAGGGGAGATAGCTGACGGGCGTTAGGTGAGGGGCAATAGGTGACGGGTGAAAGGTGAGTGGCTGTATGTGGTAGACGGGCGATATAGGTGAGGGGCGACAGGTGACGGGTGTTAGGTGAGGGGCGATAGGTAACGGGCGTTAGGTGAGTGGGCGATAGGTGACGGGCGTTAGGTGAGGGGCGATAGGTGACGGGTGAAAGGTGACGGGCTGTATAGGTGAGCGGTGATATAGACGAAGGGAGATAGCTGACGGGCGTTAGGTGAGGGGCAATAGGGGATGGGTGAAAGGTGACTGGCTGTATTGGTGATTGGTGATATAGATGAGGGGCGACAGGTGACGGGTGTTAGGTGAGGGGCGAGAGGTAACGGGCGTTAGGTGAGGGGCGATAGGTGACGGCCGTTAGGTGAGGGCGACAGGTGACGGGTGAAAGGTGACGGGGCTGTATAGGTGAGCGGGTGATATAGACGAAGGGCGATAGGTGACGGGCGTTAGGTGAGGGCAATAGGTGACGGGCGAAATAGGTGACGGTCTGCATTGGTGATTGGTGATATAGATGAGAGGGCGACAGGTGACGGGTGTTAGGTGAGGGGCGATAGGTAACGGGCGTTAGGTGAGGGGCGATAGGTAACGGGTCGTTAGGTGAGGGGCGATAGGTGACGGGCGAAAGGTGACGGGGCTGTATAGGTGAGCGGTGATTTAGATGAAGGGGCGATAGCTGACGGCGTTAGGTGAGGGGCGATAGGTGACGGGCGTTAGGTGAAGGGGCGATAGGTAACGGGCGTTAGGTGAGGGCGATAGGTAACGGGCGTTAGGTGAGGGGCGAGAGGTAACGGGCGTTAGGTGAATGGGCGATAGGTAACGGGCGTTAGGTGAGGGGCAATAGGTGACGGGTGAAAGGTGAGTGGCTGTATACGTGAGCGGTGATATGGACGAAGGGAGATAGCTGACGGGTGTTAGGTGAGGGCGATAAGTGACGGGTGTTAGGTGATGGGCGATAGGTAACGGGCGTTAGGTGAGGGGCGATAGGTAGCGGGCGTTAGGTGAAGGGGCGATAGGTGACGGGACAATGTGACGGGCTGTATAGGTGAGAGGTGATATAGACGAAGGTGACGATAGCTGACGGGTGCGTTAGGTGAGAAGGCAATAGGCGTGTGGGTGAAAGGTGACTGGCTGTATAGGTGATTGGTGATATAGATGAAGGGCGACAGGTGACGGGGTGTTAGGTGAGGGGCGAGAGGTAACGGGCGTTAGGTGAGTGGCGACAGGTGACGGGCGTTAGGTGAGGGGCGATAGGTGACGGGTGAAAGGTGACGGGCTGTATAGGTGAGCGGTGATATAGACGAAGGGCGATAGGTGACGGGCGTTAGGTGAGGGCGAGGGCAATAGGTGACGTGGCGTGAAAGGTGACGGTCTGTATTGGTGATTGGTGATATAGATGAGGGGCGACAGGTGACGGGTGTTAGGTGAGGGGCGAGAGGTAACGGGCGTTAGGTGAGGGGCGATAGGTAACGGGTAACGGGCGTTAGGTGACGGGCAATAGGGTTGGGTGAAAGGTGAGTGGCTGTATAGGTGAGCGGTGATATAGACGGGCGTTAGTGAGGGGCGATAGGTGACGGGCGTTAGGTGAGGGGCGATAGGTAACGGGCGAAAAGGTGACGGTCTGTATTGGTGATTGGTGATATAGATGAGGGGCGACAGGTGACGGGCGTTAGGTGAGGGGCGATAGGTAACGGGTGTTAGGTGAGGGGCGATAGGTAGCGAGCGCGTTAGGTGAAAGGGCGATAGGTGACGGGTGTTAGGTGAGGGGCGATAGGTAACGGGCGTTAGGTGAGGGGCGAGAGGTAAGGGGCGGTAGGTGAGGGGCAATAGGTGACGGGTGAAAGGTGACGGGCTGTATTGGTGATTGGTGATATAGCCGAAGGGAGATTGCTGACAGGCGTTAGGTGAGGGGCAATAAGGGTGGGTGAAAGGTGACTGGCTGTATTGGTGATTGGTGATATAGATGAGGGGCGACAGGTGACGGGTGTTAGGTGAGGGGCGAGAGGTAACGGGCGTTAGGTGAGGGGCGAGAGGTAACGGGTAACGGTCGTTAGGTGACGGGCAATAGGGTTGGGTGAAAGGTGAGTGGCTGTATACGTGAGCGGTGATATAGACGAAGGGAGATAGCTGACGGGAGTTAGGTGAGGGCGATAGGTGACGGGCGTTAGGTGAGGGGCGATAGGTAACGGGCGTTAGGTGAGGGGCGAGAGGTAACGGGCGTTAGGTGAATGGCCATAGGTGAAGGGCGTTAGGTGAGGGGCGATAGGTAACGGGCGTTAGGTGAGGGGCGATAGGTAACGGGCGTTAGGTGAGGGGCGAGAGGTAACGGGCGTTAGGTGAGGGGCGAGAGGTAACGGGCGTTAGGTGAATGGCCATAGGTAACGGGCGTTAGGTGAGGGGCGAGAGGTAACGGGTAACGGGCGTTAGGTGACAGGGGAATAGGGTTGGGTGAAAGGTGAGTGGCTGTATACGTGAGCGGTGATATGGACGAAGGGAGATAGCTGACGGGTGTTAGGTGAGGGCGATAAGTGACGGGTGTTAGGTGATGGGCGATAGGTAACGGGCGTTAGGTGAGGGGGCGATAGGTAGCGGGCGTTAGGTGAAGGGCGATAGGTGACGGGACAATGTGACGGGCTGTATAGGTGAGAGGTGATATAGACGAAGGGAGATAGCTGACGGGCGTTAGGTGAAAGGCAATAGGGGATGGGTGAAAGGTGACTGGCTGTATTGGTGATTGGTGATATAGATGAGGGGCGACAGGTGACGGGTGTTAGGTGAGGGGCGAGAGGTAACGGGCGTTAGGTGAGTGGCGACAGGTGACGGGACAATGTGACGGGTGAAAGGTGACGGGCTGTATTGGTGAGCGGTGATATAGACGAAGGGCGGTAGGTGACGGGTGTTAGGTGAGGGCAATAGGTGACGGGCGAAAAGCGACGGTCTGTATTGGTGATTGGTGATATAGATGAGGGGCGACAGGTGACGGGTGTTAGGTGAGGGGCGATAGGTAACGGGTGTTAGGTGAGGGGCGATAGGTAACGGGCGTTAGGTGAGGGCGACAGGTGACGGGTGTTAGGTGAGGGGCTGTATAGGTGAGCGGTGATATAGACGAAGGGGCGATAGGTGACGGGCGTTAGGTGAGGGGCGATAGGTGACGGGCGTTAGGTGAGGGGCGATAGGTGACGGGTGTTAGGTGAGGGGCTGAGCTAGGTGACGGGTGATATAGGTGAGGGGCGATAGGTAGACGGGCGTTAGGTGAGGGGCGATAGGTGACGGGCGATATAGGTGAGGGGCGATAGGTGACGGGCGTTAGGTGAGGGGCGATAGGTGACGGGTGTTAGGTGAGGGGCGATAGGTGACGGGCGTTAGGTGAGGGGCGATAGGTAACGGGCGTTAGGTGAGGGCGATAGGTAACGGGCGATAGGTGAGGGGCTGTATAGGTAACGGGCGTTAGGTGAAGGGCGATAGGTGACGGGCGTTAGGTGAGGGGCAATAGGTGACGGGTGAAAGGTGACTGGGCTGTATTGGTGATTGGTGATATAGATGAGGGGCGACAGGTGACGGGTGTTAGGTGAGGGGCGATAGGTGACGGGCGTTAGGTGAGGGGCGATAGGTGACGGGCGTTAGGTGAGGGGCGATAGGTGAGCGGGCGTTAGGTGAAGGGGCGATAGGTGACGGGCGTTAGGTGAGGGGCGATAGGTGACGGGCGTTAGGTGAAGGGGCGATAGGTGACGGGCGTTAGGTGAGGGGCGATAGGTGACGGGCGAAAAGGTGACGGTCTGTATTGGTGATTGGTGATATAGATGAGGGGCGACAGGTGACGGGTGTTAGGTGAGGGGCGAGAGGTAACGGGCGTTAGGTGAGGGGCGATAGGTGACGGGCGATAGGGTGAGGGGCGATAGGTGAGCGGGCGTATAGGGTGAAGGGCGATAGGTGACGGGCTGTTAGGTGAGGGGCGATAGGTAACGGGCGTTAGGTGAGGGGCGATAGGTGACGGGCGTTAGGTGAGGGGCAATAGGTGACGGGGCGAAAGGTGACGGGCTGTATAGGTGATGGGTGATATAGATGAGGGGCGACAGGTGACGGGGTGTTAGGTGAGGGGCGATAGGTGAGCGGGCGATTAGGTGAAGGGCGATAGGTGACGGGCGTTAGGTGAGGGGCGATAGGTGACGGGTCGTTAGGTGAGGGGCTGATAGGTGACGGTGTTAGATGAGGGGCGATAGGTGACGGGTGTTAGGTGAGGGGCGATAGGTGACGGGCGTTAGGTGAAGGGGCGATAGGTGACGGGCGTTAGGTGAGGGGCGATAGGTGACGGGCGTTAGGTGAAGGGCGATAGGTGACGGGCGATAGGTGAGTGGGCGATAGGTGACGGGCGTTAGGTGAGGGGCGAGAGGTAACGGGCGTTAGGTGAATGGGCGATAGGTAACGGGCGTTAGGTGAGGGGCAGATAGGTGACGGGTGAAAGGTGAGCGGGCTGTATAGGTGAGCGGTGATATAGACGAAGGGAGATAGGTGACGGGCGTTAGGTGAGGGCAATAGGTGACGGGTGAAAGGTGAATGGGCTGTATAGGTGACGGGGCGATATAGATGAGGGGCGATAGGTGACGGGCGTTAGGTGAGGGGCGATAGGTGACGGGCGTTAGGTGAGGGCGATAGGTAACGGGCGTTAGGTGAGGGGCGATAGGTAACGGGCGTTAGGTGAGGGGCGATAGGTGACAGGGCGTTAGGTGAGTGGGCGATAGGTGACGGGTGAAAGGTGACGGGCTGTATTGGTGAGTGGTGATATAGATGAGGGCGACAGGTGACGGGTGTTAGGTGAGGGGCGAGAGGTAACGGGCGTTAGGGTGAGGGGCGAGAGGTAACGGGTAACGGTCGTTAGGTGACGGGCAATAGGGTTGGGTGAAAGGTGAGTGGCTGTATAGGTGAGCGGTGATATAGACGAAGGGAGATAGGTGACGGGTGTTAGGTGAGGGCGATAGGTGACGGGCGTTAGGTGAGGGGCGATAGGTAACGGGCGTTAGGTGAGGGGCGATAGGTAACGGGCGTTAGGTGAATGGGCCATAGGTGACGGGGCGTTAGGTGAGGGGCGATAGGTGACGGGCGTTAGGTGAGGGGCGATAGGTGACGGGTGTTAGGTGAGGGGCGATAGGTGACGGGCGTTAGGTGAATGGCCATAGGTAACGGGCGTTAGGTGAGGGGCGAGAGGTAACTGGGAGCGTTAGGTGAGGGGCGAATAGGTGACGGGCGTTAGGTGAGAGGGCTGTATAGGTGAGCGGTGATATAGGACGAAGGGAGATAGGTGACGGGCGTTAGGTGAGGGCGATAGGTGACGGGCGTTAGGTGATGGGGCGATAGGTAACGGGCGTTAGGTGAGGGGCGATAGGTAACGGGCGTTAGGTGAAGGGGCGATAGGTGACGGGACAATGTGACGGGCTGTATAGGTGAGTGGTGATATAGACGAAGGGGAGATAGCTGACGGGCGTTAGGTGAAAGGGCAATAGGGGATGGGTGAAAGGTGACTGGGCTGTATTGGTGACTGGTGATATAGATGAGGGGCGACAGGTGACGGGTGTTAGGTGAGGGGGCGAGAGGTAACGGGCGTTAGGTGAGTGGCGACAGGTGACGGGACAATGTGACGGGTGAAAGGTGACGGGGCTGTATAGGTGAGCGGTGATATAGACGAAGGGCGATAGGTGACGGGTGTTAGGTGAGGGCAATAGGTGACGGGCGAAAAGCGACGGTCTGTATTGGTGATTGGTGATATAGATGAGGGGCGACAGGTGACGGGTGTTAGGTGAGGGGCGATAGGGGACGGTGAAAGCGAGGGTGTATAGGTGAGCGGTGTTAGATGAAAGGGCGATAGGTGACGGGCTGTTAGGTGAGAGGCGATAGGTGACGGGCGTTAGGTGAGGGGCGATAGGTAACGGGTGTTAGGTGAGGGCGATAGGTGACGGGCGTTAGGTGAGGGGCACAGGTGACGGCGTTAGGTGAGGGGCAATAGGTGACGGGTGAAAGGTGACGGGTCTGTATTGGTGATTGGTGATATAGATGAGGGGCGACAGGTGACGGGTGTTAGGTGAGGGGCGAGAGGTAACGGGCGTTAGGTGAGGGGCGAGAGGTAACGGGTAACGGGTCGTTAGGTGACGGGCGATAGGGTTGGGTGAAAGGTGAGTGGCTGTATAGGTGAGCGGTGATATAGACGAAGGGGCGATAGGTGACGGGAGTTAGGTGAGGGCGATAGGTGACGGGCGTTAGGTGAGTGGCGATAGGTAACGGGCGTTAGGTGAGGGGCGATAGGTGACGGGCGTTAGGTGAAGGGCCATAGGTGACGGGCGTTAGGTGAGGGCGAGAGGTAACGGGCGTTAGGTGAATGGGCATAGGTGACAGGGCGTTAGGTGAGGGGCGATAGGTGACGGGCGAAAGGTGAGGGGCTGTATAGGTGAGCGGTGATATAGGTGAAGGGGCGATAGGTAGACGGGTGTTAGGTGAAAGGGCGATAGGTGACGGGTGTTAGGTGATGGGGCGATAGGTAACGGGCGTTAGGTGAGGGGCGATAGGTGACGGGCGTTAGGTGAAGGGGCGATAGGTGACGGGCAATGTGATGGGCTGTATAGGTGAGCGGTGATATAGACGAAGGGAGATAGGTGACGGGCGTTAGGTGAGGGGCGAGAGGTAACGGGCGTTAGGTGAGGGGCGATAGGTAACGGGTGATAGGTGACGGGGCGATAGGTGACGGGCGTTAGGTGAGTGGCGATAGGTGACGGGTGTTAGGTGAGGGGCGAGCATAGGTGACGGGCGATAGGTGAAGGGGCGATAGGTGACGGGCGTTAGGTGAGGGGCGATAGGTGACGGGCGTTAGGTGAGGGGCGATAGGTGACGGGCGATAGGTGATGGGCTGTATAGGTGAGCGGTGATATAGATGAAGGGCGACAGGTGACGGGTGTTAGGTGAGGGGCGATAGGTAACGGGCGTTAGGTGAGGGGCGATAGGTAACGGGACGTTAGGTGAGGGGCAGATAGGTGACGGGAGTGATAGGGTGAGATGGCTGTATAGGTGAGCGGGTGATATAGATGAAGGGGCGATAGGTGACGGGCGTTAGGTGAGGGCGATAGGTGACGGGCGTTAGGTGAGGGGCGATAGGTAACGGGCGTTAGGTGAATGGGCGATAGGTGACGGGCGTTAGGTGAGGGGCGATAGGTGACGGGAGTGAAAGGTGAGTGGCTGTATAGGTGAGCGGTGATATAGACGAAGGGGAGATAGGTGACGGGGTGTTAGGTGAGGGGCGATAGGTGACGGGCGTTAGGTGAGGGGCGATAGGTGACGGGCGTTAGGTGAGGGGCGATAGGTAGACGGGCGTTAGGTGAGGGCGATAGGTGACGGGCGTTAGGTGAAGGGGCGATAGGTGACGGGTACAGGTGAGGGGCGATAGGTGACGGGTGTATAGATGAAGGGAGATAGCTGACAGGGCGTTAGGTGAAGGGAGGGCAATAGGGCGTGAGGGTGAGGGGCAAAGGTGACTGGGCTAGGTATGGGTGATTGGTGATATAGATGAGGGGCGACAGGTGACGGCGTTAGGTGAGGGGCGAGAGGTAACGGGCGTTAGGTGAGTGGGCGATAGGTAGACGGGCGTTAGGTGAGGGGCGATAGGTGACGGGCGAAAGGTGAGCGGTCTGTATTGGTGAGCGGTGATATAGATGAGGGGCGACAGGTGACGGGCGTTAGGTGAGGGGCGATAGGTAACGGGCGTTAGGTGAGGGGCGATAGGTGACGGACGTTGGGTGAGGGGCAATAGTTGACGGGCGTTAGGTGAGGGGCGATAGGTGACGGGCGTTAGGTGAGGGGCGCATAGGTGAGCGGTGTTAGGTGAGGGGCGATAGGTGACGGGTGTTAGGTGAGGGGCGATAGGTGACGGGCGTTAGGTGAGGGGCGATAGGTGACGGGACGTTAGGGTGAGGGGCAATAGTTGACGGGCGTTAGGTGAGGGGCGATAGGTGACAGGGCGTTAGGGTGAGGGGCAACAGGTGACGGGTGAAAGGTGAGGGGCTGTATAGGTGAGCGGTGATATAGATGAAGGGGCGACAGGTGACGGGTGTTAGGTGAGGGGCGAGAGGTAACGGGCGTTAGGTGAGGGGCGACAGGTGACGGCGTTAGGTGACGGGCGATAGTGACGGGTGAAAGGTGAGGGCTGATAGGTGAGCGGTGATATAGACGAAGGGCGATAGGTGACGGGCGTTAGGTGAGGGGGCGATAGGTGACGGGCGTTGGGTGAGGGGCAATAGTTGACGGCTTTAGGTGAGTGGCGATAGGTGACGAGTGAAAGGTGAGGATCTGTATTGGTGAGAGGTGATATAGATGAAGGGCGACAGGTGACGGGTGTTAGGTGAGAGGCAATAGTTGACGGGCGTTAGGTGAGGGCGATAGGTGACGGACGTTGGGTGAGAGGGCAATAGTTGACGGCTTAGGTGAGGGGCGATAGGTGACGGGCGAAAAGTGGCGGTCTGTGTTGGTGATTGGTGATATACATGAGGGGCGACAGATGACGGGCGTTAGGTGAGGGGCCGCAGGTGACGGGCGTTAGCTGATGGCGATAGGTAGCGGGCTTTAGGTGAGGGGCGATAGGTGACGGGCGAAAAGTGGCGGTCTGTGTTGGTGATTGGTGATATACATGAGGGGCGACAGATGACGGGCTTTAGGTGAGGGGGCGAGAGGTAACGGGCGTTAGGTGAGGGCGATAGGTGACGGACGTTAGGGTGAGGGGGCAATAGTTGACGGGCGTTAGGTGAGGGCGATAGGTGACGGGCGTTGGGTGAGGGGCAATAGTTGACGGCTTAGGTGAGTGGCGATAGGTGACGAGTGAAAGGTGAGGATCTGTATTGGTGACAGGTGATATAGGTGAAGGGCGATAGGTGACGGGTGTTAGGTGAGAGGCGATAGGTGACGGGCGTTAGGTGAGGGGCGATAGGTATCGGGCGTTAGGTGAATGGCTATAGTTGACGAGCGTTAGGTGAGAGGGGCGATAGGTAACGGGCGTTAGGTGAAGGGGCAAAAGGTGACAGGCGTTAGCTGAGGGCGATAAAGGTAAGGGCGAAAAGGTGAAGGGCTGTATAGGTGAGCGGTGATATAGACGAAGGGAGACAGGTGACGGGTGTTAGGTGAGGAGCGAGAGGTAACGGGCGTTTAGGTGAGTGACGAGAGGTAACGGGCGTTAGGTGAGGTGCCACAGGTGACGGGCGTTAGCTGATGGCGATAGGTAGCGGGCGTTAGGTGAGGGGCGAAAGGTAACGGGCGAAAGGTGAGGGGCTGTATAGGTGAGCGGTGATATAGACGAAGGGAGACAGGTGACGGCGTTAGGTGAGGGGGCACTAGTTGATGGGTGAAAGGTAACGGGCTGTATAGGTGAAAGGTGACACAGGTGAGGGCGACAGGTGACGGGCGTTAGGTGAAGGGCAATAGGTAACGGGCGTTAGGTGACGGGCAATAGGTAAATGGAGTGAAAGTGAAGGGCTGTATAGGTGAGCGGTGATATAGACGAAGGAGACAGGTGACGGGTGTTAGGTGAGGAGCGAGAGTAACGGGGAGATAGGTGAGGGCGATAGGTGACGGGCGTTAGGTGAAGGGGCGATAGGTAGCGGGCTTTAGGTGAGGGGCGATAGGTATCGGGCGTTAGGTGAATGGCCATAGTGACGGGCGTTAGCTGAGGGGGAAAGGTAACGGGCGTTAGCTGAGGGCGACAGGTTACGGGCGAAAGGTGGAGGGCTGTATAGGTGAGCGGTGATATAGACGAAGGGAGACAGGTGACGGGTGTTAGGTGGGGGGCACTAGTTGATGGGTGAAAGGTAACGGGCTGTATAGGTGAAAGGTGACACAGGTGAGGGGCGACAGGTGATGGGCGTTAGCTGAAGGGCAATAGGTAAGGGGCATTAGGTGAGGGGCAACAGGGATGGGTGAAAGGTGACTGGCTGTATTGGTGATTGGTGATATAGATGATTGGGCGACAGGTGACAGGGTGTTAGGTGAGGGGCGAGAGGTAACGGGCGTTAGGTGAGGGGCAATAGGTAGCGGGCGTTAGGTGAGGGGGCGATAGGTATCGGGCGTTAGGTGAAGGGCCATAGGTGACGGGCGATATAGGTGAGAGGTGGTATAGGTGAGGGGCGATAAGTGAGTGCGATAGGTCAGTGGCGATAGCTAAGGGACCGTAGATGACGGGCGATAGGTGGGGGTGCGGTAGGTGAGAGGCGACAGGTGGCGAACGATAGGTTTTGACCTACCCATAATTTTTGGTCCACCCGCTTCTGACCCACTTTTTGCGTTTGACCTATCGACGTTTTTTGACGCATTTTTTCTGTTTTTTGACCTGCATATCTCTCGATCTAAACATATTCTTGACCTGCCCATGATTTTTTAATCTATCCACTTTTAACCTGCTTATGACCTTTGACGTACCCATATTTTTTGACTTGTTTTTCCAGTTTTTGATGTGCGTTGTTTGTAAACGTGTTCTTTGTCTGGCTATAATTTTTTGATCTGTGGGCTTTTATCCCGCTTGTGGCGTTTGACGCACCCGTGATATTTGACCTGTTTTTTTGATTTTTTATCTAACTATATTTTTGATC
>JADANN010000256.1:3035000-3045000 GCA_018806985.1 Angiostrongylus vasorum
TCTGTATGTCTGTATGTCTGTATGTCTGTATGTCTGTATGTCTGTATGTCTGTATGTCTGTATGTCTGTATGTCTGTATGTCTGTATGTCTGTATGTCTGTATGTCTGTATGTCTGTATGTCTGTATGTCTGTATGTCTGTATGTCTGTATGTCTGTATGTCTGTATGTCTGTATGTCTGTATGTCTGTATGTCTGTATGTCTGTATGTCTGTATGTCTGTATGTCTGTATGTCTGTATGTCTGTATGTCTGTATGTCTGTATGTCTGTATGTCTGTATGTCTGTATGTCTGTATGTCTGTATGTCTGTATGTCTGTATGTCTGTATGTCTGTATGTCTGTATGTCTGTATGTCTGTATGTCTGTATGTCTGTATGTCTGTATGTCTGTATGTCTGTATGTCTGTATGTCTGTATGTCTGTATGTCTGTATGTCTGTATGTCTGTATGTCTGTATGTCTGTATGTCTGTATGTCTGTATGTCTGTATGTCTGTATGTCTGTATGTCTGTATGTCTGTATGTCTGTATGTCTGTATGTCTGTATGTCTGTATGTCTGTATGTCTGTATGTCTGTATGTCTGTATGTCTGTATGTCTGTATGTCTGTATGTCTGTATGTCTGTATGTCTGTATGTATGTCTGTATGTCTGTATGTCTGTATGTCTGTATGTCTGTATGTCTGTATGTCTGTATGTCTGTATGTCTGTATGTCTGTATGTCTGTATGTCTGTATGTCTGTATGTCTGTATGTCTGTATGTCTGTATGTCTGTATGTCTGTATGTCTGTATGTCTGTATGTCTGTATGTCTGTATGTCTGTATGTCTGTATGTCTGTATGTCTGTATGTCTGTATGTCTGTATGTCTGTATGTCTGTATGTCTGTATGTCTGTATGTCTGTATGTCTGTATGTCTGTATGTCTGTATGTCTGTATGTCTGTATGTCTGTATGTCTGTATGTCTGTATGTCTGTATGTCTGTATGTATGTCTGTATGTCTGTATGTCTGTATGTCTGTATGTCTGTATGTCTGTATGTCTGTATGTCTGTATGTCTGTATGTCTGTATGTCTGTATGTCTGTATGTCTGTATGTCTGTATGTCTGTATGTCTGTATGTCTGTATGTCTGTATGTCTGTATGTCTGTATGTATGTCTGTATGTCTGTATGTCTGTATGTCTGTATGTCTGTATGTCTGTATGTCTGTATGTCTGTATGTCTGTATGTCTGTATGTCTGTATGTCTGTATGTCTGTATGTCTGTATGTCTGTATGTCTGTGTATGTCTGTATGTCTGTATGTCTGTATGTCTGTATGTCTGTATGTCTGTATGTCTGTATGTCTGTATGTCTGTATGTCTGTATGTCTGTATGTCTGTATGTCTGTATGTCTGTATGTCTGTATGTCTGTATGTCTGTATGTCTGTATGTCTGTATGTCTGTATGTCTGTATGTCTGTATGTCTGTATGTCTGTATGTCTGTATGTATGTCTGTATGTCTGTATGTCTGTATGTCTGTATGTCTGTATGTCTGTATGTCTGTATGTCTGTATGTCTGTATGTCTGTATGTCTGTATGTCTGTATGTCTGTATGTCTGTATGTCTGTATGTCTGTATGTCTGTATGTCTGTATGTCTGTATGTCTGTATGTCTGTATGTCTGTATGTCTGTATGTCTGTATGTCTGTATGTCTGTATGTCTGTATGTCTGTATGTCTGTATGTCTGTATGTCTGTATGTCTGTATGTCTGTATGTCTGTATGTCTGTATGTCTGTATGTCTGTATGTCTGTATGTCTGTATGTCTGTATGTCTGTATGTCTGTATGTCTGTATGTCTGTATGTCTGTATGTCTGTATGTCTGTATGTCTGTATGTCTGTATGTCTGTATGTCTGTATGTCTGTATGTCTGTATGTCTGTATGTCTGTATGTCTGTATGTCTGTATGTCTGTATGTCTGTATGTCTGTATGTCTGTATGTCTGTATGTCTGTATGTCTGTATGTCTGTATGTCTGTATGTATGTCTGTATGTCTGTATGTCTGTATGTCTGTATGTCTGTATGTCTGTATGTCTGTATGTCTGTATGTCTGTATGTCTGTATGTCTGTATGTCTGTATGTCTGTATGTCTGTATGTCTGTATGTCTGTATGTCTGTATGTCTGTATGTCTGTATGTCTGTATGTCTGTATGTCTGTATGTCTGTATGTCTGTATGTCTGTATGTCTGTATGTCTGTATGTCTGTATGTCTGTATGTCTGTATGTCTGTATGTCTGTATGTCTGTATGTCTGTATGTCTGTATGTCTGTATGTCTGTATGTCTGTATGTCTGTATGTCTGTATGTCTGTATGTCTGTATGTCTGTATGTCTGTATGTCTGTATGTCTGTATGTCTGTATGTCTGTATGTCTGTATGTCTGTATGTCTGTATGTCTGTATGTCTGTATGTCTGTATGTCTGTATGTCTGTATGTCTGTATGTCTGTATGTCTGTATGTCTGTATGTCTGTATGTCTGTATGTCTGTATGTCTGTATGTCTGTATGTCTGTATGTCATGTATGTCTGTATGTCTGTATGTCTGTATGTCTGTATGTCTGTATGTCTGTATGTCTGTATGTCTGTATGTCTGTATGTCTGTATGTCTGTATGTCTGTATGTCTGTATGTCTGTATGTCTGTATGTCTGTATGTCTGTATGTCTGTATGTCTGTATGTCTGTATGTCTGTATGTCTGTATGTCTGTATGTCTGTATGTCTGTATGTCTGTATGTCTGTATGTCTGTATGTCTGTATGTCTGTATGTCTGTATGTCTGTATGTCTGTATGTCTGTATGTCTGTATGTCTGTATGTCTGTATGTCTGTATGTCTGTATGTCTGTATGTCTGTATGTCTGTATGTCTGTATGTCTGTATGTCTGTATGTCTGTATGTCTGTATGTCTGTATGTCTGTATGTCTGTATGTCTGTATGTCTGTATGTCTGTATGTCTGTATGTCTGTATGTCTGTATGTCTGTATGTCTGTATGTCTGTATGTCTGTATGTCTGTATGTCTGTATGTCTGTATGTCTGTATGTCTGTATGTCTGTATGTCTGTATGTCTGTATGTCTGTATGTCTGTATGTCTGTATGTCTGTATGTCTGTATGTCTGTATGTCTGTATGTCTGTATGTCTGTATGTCTGTATGTCTGTATGTCTGTATGTCTGTATGTCTGTATGTCTGTATGTCTGTATGTCTGTATGTCTGTATGTCTGTATGTCTGTATGTCTGTATGTCTGTATGTCTGTATGTCTGTATGTCTGTATGTCTGTATGTCTGTATGTCTGTATGTCTGTATGTCTGTATGTCTGTATGTCTGTATGTCTGTATGTCTGTATGTCTGTATGTCTGTATGTCTGTATGTCTGTATGTCTGTATGTCTGTATGTCTGTATGTCTGTATGTCTGTATGTCTGTATGTCTGTATGTCTGTATGTCTGTATGTCTGTATGTCTGTATGTCTGTATGTCTGTATGTCTGTATGTCTGTATGTCTGTATGTCTGTATGTCTGTATGTCTGTATGTCTGTATGTCTGTATGTCTGTATGTCTGTATGTCTGTATGTCTGTATGTCTGTATGTCTGTATGTCTGTATGTCTGTATGTCTGTATGTCTGTATGTCTGTATGTCTGTATGTCTGTATGTCTGTATGTCTGTATGTCTGTATGTCTGTATGTCTGTATGTCTGTATGTCTGTATGTCTGTATGTCTGTATGTCTGTATGTCTGTATGTCTGTATGTCTGTATGTCTGTATGTCTGTATGTCTGTATGTCTGTATGTCTGTATGTCTGTATGTCTGTATGTCTGTATGTCTGTATGTCTGTATGTCTGTATGTCTGTATGTCTGTATGTCTGTATGTCTGTATGTCTGTATGTCTGTATGTCTGTATGTCTGTATGTCTGTATGTCTGTATGTCTGTATGTCTGTATGTCTGTATGTCATGTATGTCTGTATGTCTGTATGTCTGTATGTCTGTATGTCTGTATGTCTGTATGTCTGTATGTCTGTATGTCTGTATGTCTGTATGTCTGTATGTCTGTATGTCTGTATGTCTGTATGTCTGTATGTATGTATGTCATGTATGTATGTATGTCTGTATGTCTGTATGTCTGTATGTCTGTATGTCTGTATGTCTGTATGTCTGTATGTCTGTATGTCTGTATGTCTGTATGTCTGTATGTCTGTATGTCTGTATGTCTGTATGTCTGTATGTCTGTATGTCTGTATGTCTGTATGTCTGTATGTCTGTATGTCTGTATGTCATGTATGTCTGTATGTCTGTATGTCTGTATGTCTGTATGTCTGTATGTCTGTATGTCTGTATGTCTGTATGTCTGTATGTCTGTATGTCTGTATGTCTGTATGTCTGTATGTCTGTATGTATGTATGTATGTATGTATGTATGTATGTATGTATGTATGTATGTATGTATGTATGTATGTATGTATGTATGTATGTATGTATGTATGTATGTATGTATGTATGTATGTATGTATGTATGTATGTATGTATGTATGTATGTATGTATGTATGTATGTATGTATGTATGTATGTATGTATGTATGTATGTATGTATGTCTGTATGTCTGTATGTCTGTATGTCTGTATGTCTGTATGTCTGTATGTCTGTATGTCTGTATGTCTGTATGTCTGTATGTATGTATGTCTGTATGTATGTATGTATGTATGTATGTATGTATGTATGTATGTATGTCTGTATGTCTGTATGTCTGTATGTCTGTATGTATGTATGTCTGTATGTCTGTATGTCTGTATGTCTGTATGTCTGTATGTCTGTATGTCTGTATGTCTGTATGTCTGTATGTCTGTATGTCTGTATGTCTGTATGTCTGTATGTCTGTATGTCTGTATGTCTGTATGTCTGTATGTCTGTATGTCTGTATGTCTGTATGTCTGTATGTCTGTATGTCTGTATGTCTGTATGTCTGTATGTCTGTATGTCTGTATGTCTGTATGTCTGTATGTCTGTATGTCTGTATGTCTGTATGTCTGTATGTCTGTATGTACTGTATGTCTGTATGTCTGTATGTCTGTATGTCTGTATGTCTGTATGTCTGTATGTCTGTATGTCTGTATGTCTGTATGTCTGTATGTCTGTATGTCTGTATGTCTGTATGTCTGTATGTCTGTATGTCTGTATGTCTGTATGTCTGTATGTCTGTATGTCTGTATGTCTGTATGTCTGTATGTCTGTATGTCTGTATGTCTGTATGTCTGTATGTCTGTATGTCTGTATGTCTGTATGTCTGTATGTCTGTATGTCTGTATGTCTGTATGTCTGTATGTCTGTATGTCTGTATGTCTGTATGTCTGTATGTCTGTATGTCTGTATGTCTGTATGTCTGTATGTCTGTATGTCTGTATGTATGTATGTCTGTATGTCTGTATGTCTGTATGTCTGTATGTCTGTATGTCTGTATGTCTGTATGTCTGTATGTCTGTATGTCTGTATGTCTGTATGTCTGTATGTCTGTATGTCTGTATGTCTGTATGTCTGTATGTCTGTATGTCTGTATGTCTGTATGTCTGTATGTCTGTATGTCTGTATGTCTGTATGTCTGTATGTCTGTATGTCTGTATGTCTGTATGTCTGTATGTCTGTATGTCTGTATGTCTGTATGTCTGTATGTCTGTATGTCTGTATGTCTGTATGTCTGTATGTCTGTATGTCTGTATGTCTGTATGTCTGTATGTCTGTATGTCTGTATGTCTGTATGTCTGTATGTCTGTATGTCTGTATGTCTGTATGTCTGTATGTCTGTATGTCTGTATGTCTGTATGTCTGTATGTCTGTATGTCTGTATGTCTGTATGTCTGTATGTCTGTATGTCTGTATGTCTGTATGTCTGTATGTCTGTATGTCTGTATGTCTGTATGTCTGTATGTCTGTATGTCTGTATGTATGTCTGTATGTCTGTATGTCTGTATGTCTGTATGTCTGTATGTCTGTATGTCTGTATGTCTGTATGTCTGTATGTCTGTATGTCTGTATGTCTGTATGTCTGTATGTCTGTATGTCTGTATGTCTGTATGTCTGTATGTCTGTATGTCTGTATGTCTGTATGTCTGTATGTCTGTATGTCTGTATGTCTGTATGTCTGTATGTCTGTATGTCTGTATGTCTGTATGTCTGTATGTCTGTATGTCTGTATGTCTGTATGTCTGTATGTCTGTATGTCTGTATGTCTGTATGTCTGTATGTCTGTATGTCTGTATGTCTGTATGTCTGTATGTCTGTATGTCTGTATGTCTGTATGTCTGTATGTATGTCTGTATGTCTGTATGTCTGTATGTCTGTATGTCTGTATGTCTGTATGTCTGTATGTCTGTATGTCTGTATGTCTGTATGTCTGTATGTCTGTATGTCTGTATGTCTGTATGTCTGTATGTCTGTATGTCTGTATGTCTGTATGTCTGTATGTCTGTATGTCTGTATGTCTGTATGTCTGTATGTCTGTATGTCTGTATGTCTGTATGTCTGTATGTCTGTATGTCTGTATGTCTGTATGTCTGTATGTCTGTATGTCTGTATGTCTGTATGTCTGTATGTCTGTATGTATGTATGTATGTCTGTATGTCTGTATGTCTGTATGTCTGTATGTCTGTATGTCTGTATGTCTGTATGTCTGTATGTCTGTATGTCTGTATGTCTGTATGTCTGTATGTCTGTATGTCTGTATGTCTGTATGTCTGTATGTCTGTATGTCTGTATGTCTGTATGTCTGTATGTCTGTATGTCTGTATGTCTGTATGTCTGTATGTCTGTATGTCTGTATGTCTGTATGTCTGTATGTCTGTATGTCTGTATGTCTGTATGTCTGTATGTACTGTATGTCTGTATGTCTGTATGTCTGTATGTCTGTATGTCTGTATGTCTGTATGTCTGTATGTCTGTATGTCTGTATGTCTGTATGTCTGTATGTCTGTATGTCTGTATGTCTGTATGTCTGTATGTCTGTATGTCTGTATGTCTGTATGTCTGTATGTCTGTATGTCTGTATGTCTGTATGTCTGTATGTCTGTATGTCTGTATGTCTGTATGTCTGTATGTCTGTATGTCTGTATGTCTGTATGTCTGTATGTCTGTATGTCTGTATGTCTGTATGTCTGTATGTCTGTATGTCTGTATGTCTGTATGTCTGTATGTCTGTATGTCTGTATGTCTGTATGTCTGTATGTCTGTATGTCTGTATGTCTGTATGTCTGTATGTCTGTATGTCTGTATGTCTGTATGTCTGTATGTCTGTATGTCTGTATGTCTGTATGTCTGTATGTCTGTATGTCTGTATGTCTGTATGTCTGTATGTCTGTATGTCTGTATGTCTGTATGTCTGTATGTCTGTATGTCTGTATGTCTGTATGTCTGTATGTCTGTATGTCTGTATGTCTGTATGTCTGTATGTCTGTATGTCTGTATGTCTGTATGTCTGTATGTCTGTATGTCTGTATGTCTGTATGTCTGTATGTCTGTATGTCTGTATGTCTGTATGTCTGTATGTCTGTATGTCTGTATGTCTGTATGTCTGTATGTCTGTATGTCTGTATGTCTGTATGTCTGTATGTCTGTATGTCTGTATGTCTGTATGTCTGTATGTCTGTATGTCTGTATGTCTGTATGTCTGTATGTCTGTATGTCTGTATGTCTGTATGTCTGTATGTCTGTATGTCTGTATGTCTGTATGTCTGTATGTCTGTATGTCTGTATGTCTGTATGTCTGTATGTCTGTATGTCTGTATGTCTGTATGTCTGTATGTCTGTATGTCTGTATGTCTGTATGTCTGTATGTCTGTATGTCTGTATGTCTGTATGTCTGTATGTCTGTATGTCTGTATGTCTGTATGTCTGTATGTCTGTATGTCTGTATGTCTGTATGTCTGTATGTCTGTATGTCTGTATGTCTGTATGTCTGTATGTCTGTATGTCTGTATGTCTGTATGTCTGTATGTCTGTATGTCTGTATGTCTGTATGTCTGTATGTCTGTATGTCTGTATGTCTGTATGTCTGTATGTCTGTATGTCTGTATGTCTGTATGTCTGTATGTCTGTATGTCTGTATGTCTGTATGTATGTCTGTATGTCTGTATGTCTGTATGTCTGTATGTCTGTATGTCTGTATGTCTGTATGTCTGTATGTCTGTATGTCTGTATGTCTGTATGTCTGTATGTCTGTATGTCTGTATGTCTGTATGTCTGTATGTCTGTATGTCTGTATGTCTGTATGTCTGTATGTCTGTATGTCTGTATGTCTGTATGTCTGTATGTCTGTATGTCTGTATGTCTGTATGTCTGTATGTCTGTATGTCTGTATGTCTGTATGTCTGTATGTCTGTATGTCTGTATGTCTGTATGTCTGTATGTCTGTATGTCTGTATGTCTGTATGTCTGTATGTCTGTATGTCTGTATGTCTGTATGTCTGTATGTCTGTATGTCTGTATGTCTGTATGTCTGTATGTCTGTATGTCTGTATGTCTGTATGTCTGTATGTCTGTATGTCTGTATGTCTGTATGTCTGTATGTCTGTATGTCTGTATGTCTGTATGTCTGTATGTCTGTATGTCTGTATGTCTGTATGTCTGTATGTCTGTATGTCTGTATGTCTGTATGTATGTCTGTATGTCTGTATGTCTGTATGTCTGTATGTCTGTATGTCTGTATGTCTGTATGTCTGTATGTCTGTATGTCTGTATGTCTGTATGTCTGTATGTCTGTATGTCTGTATGTCTGTATGTCTGTATGTCTGTATGTCTGTATGTCTGTATGTCTGTATGTCTGTATGTCTGTATGTCTGTATGTCTGTATGTCTGTATGTCTGTATGTCTGTATGTCTGTATGTCTGTATGTCTGTATGTCTGTATGTCTGTATGTCTGTATGTCTGTATGTCTGTATGTCTGTATGTCTGTATGTCTGTATGTCTGTATGTCTGTATGTATGTATGTCTGTATGTCTGTATGTCTGTATGTCTGTATGTCTGTATGTCTGTATGTCTGTATGTCTGTATGTCTGTATGTCTGTATGTCTGTATGTCTGTATGTCTGTATGTCTGTATGTCTGTATGTCTGTATGTCTGTATGTCTGTATGTCTGTATGTCTGTATGTCTGTATGTCTGTATGTCTGTATGTCTGTATGTCTGTATGTCTGTATGTCTGTATGTCTGTATGTCTGTATGTCTGTATGTCTGTATGTCTGTATGTCTGTATGTCTGTATGTCTGTATGTCTGTATGTCTGTATGTCTGTATGTCTGTATGTCTGTATGTCTGTATGTCTGTATGTCTGTATGTCTGTATGTCTGTATGTCTGTATGTCTGTATGTCTGTATGTCTGTATGTCTGTATGTCTGTATGTCTGTATGTCTGTATGTCTGTATGTCTGTATGTCTGTATGTCTGTATGTCTGTATGTCTGTATGTCTGTATGTCTGTATGTCTGTATGTCTGTATGTCTGTATGTCTGTATGTCTGTATGTCTGTATGTCTGTATGTCTGTATGTCTGTATGTCTGTATGTCTGTATGTCTGTATGTCTGTATGTCTGTATGTCTGTATGTCTGTATGTCTGTATGTCTGTATGTCTGTATGTCTGTATGTCTGTATGTCTGTATGTCTGTATGTCTGTATGTCTGTATGTCTGTATGTCTGTATGTCTGTATGTCTGTATGTCTGTATGTCTGTATGTCTGTATGTCTGTATGTCTGTATGTCTGTATGTCTGTATGTCTGTATGTCTGTATGTCTGTATGTCTGTATGTCTGTATGTCTGTATGTCTGTATGTCTGTATGTCTGTATGTCTGTATGTCTGTATGTCTGTATGTCTGTATGTATGTATGTATGTATGTATGTCTGTATGTCTGTATGTCTGTATGTATGTATGTCTGTATGTCTGTATGTCTGTATGTCTGTATGTCTGTATGTCTGTATGTCTGTATGTCTGTATGTCTGTATGTCTGTATG
>JADANN010000256.1:3050000-3057170 GCA_018806985.1 Angiostrongylus vasorum
TATGTCTGTATGTCTGTATGTCTGTATGTCTGTATGTCTGTATGTCTGTATGTCTGTATGTCTGTATGTCTGATGTCTGTATGTCTGTATGTCTGTATGTCTGTATGTCTGTATGTCTGTATGTCTGTATGTCTGTATGTCTGTATGTCTGTATGTCTGTATGTCTGTATGTCTGTATGTCTGTATGTCTGTATGTCTGTATGTCTGTATGTCTGTATGTCTGTATGTCTGTATGTCTGTATGTCTGTATGTCTGTATGTCTGTATGTCTGTATGTCTGTATGTCTGTATGTCTGTATGTCTGTATGTCTGTATGTCTGTATGTCTGTATGTCTGTATGTCTGTATGTCTGTATGTCTGTATGTCTGTATGTCTGTATGTCTGTATGTCTGTATGTCTGTATGTCTGTATGTCTGTATGTCTGTATGTCTGTATGTCTGTATGTCTGTATGTCTGTATGTCTGTATGTCTGTATGTCTGTATGTCTGTATGTCTGTATGTCTGTATGTCTGTATGTCTGTATGTCTGTATGTCTGTATGTCTGTATGTCTGTATGTCTGTATGTCTGTATGTCTGTATGTCTGTATGTCTGTATGTCTGTATGTCTGTATGTCTGTATGTCTGTATGTCTGTATGTCTGTATGTCTGTATGTCTGTATGTCTGTATGTCTGTATGTCTGTATGTCTGTATGTCTGTATGTCTGTATGTCTGTATGTCTGTATGTCTGTATGTCTGTATGTCTGTATGTCTGTATGTCTGTATGTCTGTATGTCTGTATGTCTGTATGTCTGTATGTCTGTATGTCTGTATGTCTGTATGTCTGTATGTCTGTATGTCTGTATGTCTGTATGTCTGTATGTCTGTATGTCTGTATGTCTGTATGTCTGTATGTCTGTATGTCTGTATGTCTGTATGTCTGTATGTCTGTATGTCTGTATGTCTGTATGTCTGTATGTCTGTATGTCTGTATGTCTGTATGTCTGTATGTCTGTATGTCTGTATGTCTGTATGTCTGTATGTCTGTATGTCTGTATGTCTGTATGTCTGTATGTCTGTATGTCTGTATGTCTGTATGTCTGTATGTCTGTATGTCTGTATGTCTGTATGTCTGTATGTCTGTATGTCTGTATGTCTGTATGTCTGTATGTCTGTATGTCTGTATGTCTGTATGTCTGTATGTCTGTATGTCTGTATGTCTGTATGTCTGTATGTCTGTATGTCTGTATGTCTGTATGTCTGTATGTCTGTATGTCTGTATGTCTGTATGTCTGTATGTCTGTATGTCTGTATGTCTGTATGTCTGTATGTCTGTATGTCTGTATGTCTGTATGTCTGTATGTCTGTATGTCTGTATGTCTGTATGTCTGTATGTCTGTATGTCTGTATGTCTGTATGTCTGTATGTCTGTATGTCTGTATGTCTGTATGTCTGTATGTCTGTATGTCTGTATGTCTGTATGTCTGTATGTCTGTATGTCTGTATGTCTGTATGTCTGTATGTCTGTATGTCTGTATGTCTGTATGTCTGTATGTCTGTATGTCTGTATGTCTGTATGTCTGTATGTCTGTATGTCTGTATGTCTGTATGTCTGTATGTCTGTATGTCTGTATGTCTGTATGTCTGTATGTCTGTATGTCCTGTATGTCTGTATGTCTGTATGTCTGTATGTCTGTATGTCTGTATGTCTGTATGTCTGTATGTCTGTATGTCTGTATGTCTGTATGTCTGTATGTCTGTATGTCTGTATGTCTGTATGTCTGTATGTCTGTATGTCTGTATGTCTGTATGTCTGTATGTCTGTATGTCTGTATGTCTGTATGTCTGTATGTCTGTATGTCTGTATGTCTGTATGTCTGTATGTCTGTATGTCTGTATGTCTGTATGTCTGTATGTCTGTATGTCTGTATGTCTGTATGTCTGTATGTCTGTATGTCTGTATGTCTGTATGTCTGTATGTCTGTATGTCTGTATGTCTGTATGTCTGTATGTCTGTATGTCTGTATGTCTGTATGTCTGTATGTCTGTATGTCTGTATGTCTGTATGTCTGTATGTCTGTATGTCTGTATGTCTGTATGTCTGTATGTCTGTATGTCTGTATGTCTGTATGTCTGTATGTCTGTATGTCATGTATGTCTGTATGTCTGTATGTCTGTATGTCTGTATGTCTGTATGTCTGTATGTCTGTATGTCTGTATGTCTGTATGTCTGTATGTCTGTATGTCTGTATGTCTGTATGTCTGTATGTCTGTATGTCTGTATGTCTGTATGTCTGTATGTCTGTATGTCTGTATGTCTGTATGTCTGTATGTCTGTATGTCTGTATGTCTGTATGTCTGTATGTCTGTATGTCTGTATGTCTGTATGTCTGTATGTCTGTATGTCTGTATGTCTGTATGTCTGTATGTCTGTATGTCTGTATGTCTGTATGTCTGTATGTCTGTATGTCTGTATGTCTGTATGTCTGTATGTCTGTATGTCTGTATGTCTGTATGTCTGTATGTCTGTATGTCTGTATGTCTGTATGTCTGTATGTCTGTATGTCTGTATGTCTGTATGTCTGTATGTCTGTATGTCTGTATGTCTGTATGTCTGTATGTCTGTATGTCTGTATGTCTGTATGTCTGTATGTCTGTATGTCTGTATGTCTGTATGTCTGTATGTCTGTATGTCTGTATGTCTGTATGTCTGTATGTCTGTATGTCTGTATGTCTGTATGTCTGTATGTCTGTATGTCTGTATGTCTGTATGTCTGTATGTCTGTATGTCTGTATGTCTGTATGTCTGTATGTCTGTATGTCTGTATGTCTGTATGTCTGTATGTCTGTATGTCTGTATGTCTGTATGTCTGTATGTCTGTATGTCTGTATGTCTGTATGTCTGTATGTCTGTATGTCTGTATGTCTGTATGTCTGTATGTCTGTATGTCTGTATGTCTGTATGTCTGTATGTCTGTATGTCTGTATGTCTGTATGTCTGTATGTCTGTATGTCTGTATGTCTGTATGTCTGTATGTCTGTATGTCTGTATGTCTGTATGTCTGTATGTCTGTATGTCTGTATGTCTGTATGTCTGTATGTCTGTATGTCTGTATGTCTGTATGTCTGTATGTCTGTATGTCTGTATGTCTGTATGTCTGCTGTATGTCTGTATGTCTGTATGTCTGTATGTCTGTATGTCTGTATGTCTGTATGTCTGTATGTCTGTATGTCTGTATGTCTGTATGTCTGTATGTCTGTATGTCTGTATGTCTGTATGTCTGTATGTCTGTATGTCTGTATGTCTGTATGTCTGTATGTCTGTCTGTATGTCTGTATGTCTGTATGTCTGTATGTCTGTATGTCTGTATGTCTGTATGTCTGTATGTCTGTATGTCTGTATGTCTGTATGTCTGTATGTCTGTATGTCTGTATGTCTGTATGTCTGTATGTGTCTGTATGTCTGTATGTCTGTATGTCTGTATGTCTGTATGTCTGTATGTCTGTATGTCTGTATGTCTGTATGTCTGTATGTCTGTATGTCTGTATGTCTGTATGTCTGTATGTCTGTATGTCTGTATGTCTGTATGTCTGTATGTCTGTATGTCTGTATGTCTGTATGTCTGTATGTCTGTATGTCTGTATGTCTGTATGTCTGTATGTCTGTATGTCTGTATGTCTGTATGTCTGTATGTCTGTATGTCTGTATGTCTGTATGTCTGTATGTCTGTATGTCTGTATGTCTGTATGTCTGTATGTCTGTATGTCTGTATGTCTGTATGTCTGTATGTCTGTATGTCTGTATGTCTGTATGTCTGTATGTCTGTATGTCTGTATGTCTGTATGTCTGTATGTCTGTATGTCTGTATGTCTGTATGTCTGTATGTCTGTATGTCTGTATGTCTGTATGTCCTGTATGTCTGTATGTCTGTATGTCTGTATGTCTGTATGTCTGTATGTCTGTATGTCTGTATGTCTGTATGTCTGTATGTCTGTATGTCTGTATGTCTGTATGTCTGTATGTCTGTATGTCTGTATGTCTGTATGTCTGTATGTCTGTATGTCTGTATGTCTGTATGTCTGTATGTCTGTATGTCTGTATGTCTGTATGTCTGTATGTCTGTATGTCTGTATGTCTGTATGTCTGTATGTCTGTATGTCTGTATGTCTGTATGTCTGTATGTCTGTATGTCTGTATGTCTGTATGTCTGTATGTCTGTATGTCTGTATGTCTGTATGTCTGTATGTCTGTATGTCTGTATGTCTGTATGTCTGTATGTCTGTATGTCTGTATGTCTGTATGTCTGTATGTCTGTATGTCTGTATGTCTGTATGTCTGTATGTCTGTATGTCTGTATGTCTGTATGTCTGTATGTCTGTATGTCTGTATGTCTGTATGTCTGTATGTCTGTATGTCTGTATGTCTGTATGTCTGTATGTCTGTATGTCTGTATGTCTGTATGTCTGTATGTCTGTATGTCTGTATGTCTGTATGTCTGTATGTCTGTATGTCTGTATGTCTGTATGTCTGTATGTCTGTATGTCTGTATGTCTGTATGTCTGTATGTCTGTATGTCTGTATGTCTGTATGTCTGTATGTCTGTATGTCTGTATGTCTGTATGTCTGTATGTCTGTATGTCTGTATGTCTGTATGTCTGTATGTCTGTATGTATGTCTGTATGTCTGTATGTCTGTATGTCTGTATGTCTGTATGTCTGTATGTCTGTATGTCTGTATGTCTGTATGTCTGTATGTCTGTATGTCTGTATGTCTGTATGTCTGTATGTCTGTATGTCTGTATGTCTGTATGTCTGTATGTCTGTATGTCTGTATGTCTGTATGTCTGTATGTCTGTATGTCTGTATGTCTGTATGTCTGTATGTCTGTATGTCTGTATGTCTGTATGTCTGTATGTCATGTATGTCTGTATGTCTGTATGTCTGTATGTCTGTATGTCTGTATGTCTGTATGTCTGTATGTCTGTATGTCTGTATGTCTGTATGTCTGTATGTCATGTATGTCTGTATGTCTGTATGTCTGTATGTCTGTATGTCTGTATGTCTGTATGTCTGTATGTCTGTATGTCTGTATGTCTGTATGTCTGTATGTCTGTATGTCTGTATGTCTGTATGTCTGTATGTCTGTATGTCTGTATGTCTGTATGTCTGTATGTCTGTATGTCTGTATGTCTGTATGTCTGTATGTCTGTATGTCTGTATGTCTGTATGTCTGTATGTCTGTATGTCTGTATGTCTGTATGTCTGTATGTCATGTATGTCTGTATGTCTGTATGTCTGTATGTCTGTATGTCTGTATGTCATGTATGTATGTCTGTATGTCTGTATGTCTGTATGTCTGTATGTCTGTATGTCTGTATGTCTGTATGTCTGTATGTCTGTATGTCTGTATGTCTGTATGTCTGTATGTATGTATGTATGTATGTATGTATGTATGTATGTATGTATGTATGTCTGTATGTATGTATGTACTGTATGTCTGTATGTCTGTATGTCATGTATGTATGTATGTCATGTATGTCTGTATGTCTGTATGTATGTATGTATGTATGTATGTATGTATGTATGTATGTATGTATGTATGTATGTATGTATGTATGTATGTATGTATGTATGTATGTATGTATGTATGTATGTATGTATGTATGTATGTATGTACTGTATGTATGTATGTATGTATGTATGTATGTATGTATGTATGTATGTATGTATGTATGTATGTATGTATGTATGTATGTATGTATGTATGTATGTATGTATGTATGTATGTCTGTATGTACTGTATGTATGTATGTATGTATGTCATGTATGTATGTATGTATGTATGTATGTATGTATGTATGTATGTATGTATGTATGTATGTATGTATGTATGTATGTATGTCATGTATGTATGTATGTATGTATGTATGTATGTATGTATGTATGTATGTATGTATGTATGTATGTATGTATGTATGTATGTATGTATGTATGTATGTATGTATGTATGTATGTATGTATGTATGTATGTATGTATGTATGTATGTATGTATGTATGTATGTATGTATGTATGTATGTATGTATGTATGTATGTATGTATGTATGTATGTATGTCATGTATGTATGTATGTATGTATGTATGTATGTATGTATGTATGTATGTATGTATGTATGTATGTATGTATGTATGTATGTATGTATGTATGTATGTATGTATGTATGTATGTATGTATGTATGTATGTATGTACTGTATGTATGTATGTATGTATGTATGTATGTATGTATGTATGTATGTATGTATGTATGTATGTATGTATGTATGTATGTCATGTATGTATGTATGTATGTATGTATGTATGTATGTATGTATGTATGTATGTATGTATGTATGTATGTATGTGTATGTATGTATGTATGTATGTATGTATGTATGTATGTATGTATGTATGTATGTATGTATGTATGTATGTATGTATGTATGTATGTATGTATGTATGTATGTATGTATGTATGTATGTATGTATGTATGTATGTATGTATGTATGTATGTATGTATGTATGTATGTATGTATGTATGTATGTATGTATGTATGTATGTATGTATGTATGTATGTATGTATGTATGTATGTATGTACATGTATGTATGTATGTATGTATGTATGTATGTATGTATGTATGTATGTATGTATGTATGTATGTATGTATGTATGTATGTATGTATGTATGTATGTATGTATGTATGTATGTATGTATGTATGTCTGTATGTATGTATGTATGTATGTATGTATGTATGTATGTATGTATGTATGTATGTATGTATGTATGTATGTATGTATGTATGTATGTATGTATGTATGTATGTATGTATGTATGTATGTATGTATGTATGTATGTATGTATGTATGTATGTATGTATGTATGTATGTATGTATGTATGTATGTATGTATGTATGTATGTATGTATGTATGTATGTATGTATGTATGTATGTATGTATGTATGTATGTATGTATGTATGTATGTATGTATGTATGTATGTATGTATGTATGTATGTATGTATGTATGTATGTATGTATGTATGTATGTATGTATGTATGTATGTATGTATGTATGTATGTATGTATGTATGTATGTATGTATGTATGTATGTATGTATGTATGTATGTATGTATGTATGTATGTATGTATGT